>JAHWFP010257105.1:0-14856 GCA_023313725.1 Lithobius niger
TTTTGAAAGAAGCCAACGAAAATCTCAAAAGAACCGTAGAAAAACAATTCCATTAAAGACCTTACTGTTACACACATGATGGTGGAAACAGATAGCAACTGGATGATGCAAGTGAAATAATTGAACAGACTAGCAAAGAAACAAAATACTAAATATGCCCATAGGCCTAAATGTGAAAGCCCGTAGGTGAAAAAAAAATATACAATGTAATTCTGTTCTTACTTGATGTAAAGTAAAACAGGCTAGCCTAGCTTTAAATAAACACACTTAAAATTGAATGACGAATCCTATTTTTCCACTTTTTCCCCTATAAGATATATAGCTGCTAATAATTTTGGCTGCGGTGTATGAAACTTTTTTATTGCGGTAATAGGTATTTTTTAACTCTCAAATACAAAGAAGGACAATTAAAATCTGCTGCATAAAGCGTTTTACACAATAAATAGATAGTTTCGAGATTTTCGAACTTTAATACCATTTCTTGCCGCTAGATGCCATTGTTAGCAAAGTGCGTTAACCTAACGACAGTTTAAGATTCTCGTGCATTTTTCGAAGTTTTAAAAAAATGCATTTTTGCATTTTTTGAACACATGTTTGTTCTTTTTAGGGAAAAAAAATAAAAATATATACGCATACAAGTTAAACCAGTTAACACACTTTGCTGTCGACTACATCTAGCGACAAGAATTGATAATAAAATTGGCAAATATCACAAATTCGTTCTTTTCATTGTATAAAATTCTGGCGATGCCATCGGGGACCTTTGTGTCCCTGGCAGGTCTAACCTTGGTGGCAAGGCAGTTGTGACCCTACCTTACCCTGCCCTAGCCTCCACTTTTCCACCCTTTTGGCCATGCTATTTTTTAAACTATTTTTTAAATTTGTTTTATTTTTATCTCATTCATTTGATTTTAATTTCTGCTTTTGAAAAATCCTCCTACCTTTTACCAGCATATAGTCAATGCTCTCCCCTTTTAGGCTGGCAATCAGCGACCTCCTGGGTCCTTGCTAGTCCTGTTGCTCCAGCAACAAATTACTTATTATTATTATTATTATTATAAAAATGCTGTATGCAACGGATTTTAATTGTTTTATTTTGTATTTTAAAAAAATAAATAGAGAGTTAAAATTTATTAGTGAGGAATCAGGAGAGACCTTCCATTAATGGGTTAATTCAAGATCCTTACACTGCTGAGCTCTGATGGAAGCTCATTCATTAGAAATGGGTCTAATTGGTAAGAGGCACGAAATCATTAAAAACTGCCAATCCAAATAATAAAATGAAAATCGGTTCATTTATTTAATATTAATTTCTTGAAGCCCTGTGTCATCTGAAGCAAGCTAATACTCGTATATATGAATCAGCTCACTGGTCAACCTTACTAGACGGTTTAGAAGGAAGTCTCCTAATAAGGACAAGGGCAAACATGGGGACTCGAATTTGGAAACGTCCAATTACCACAGAGGCTGGGATAATATCCAGATTCGACCAGAATAGATCCCACCGATGCTGACTGAGGCTGGTATACTGTCAGACTCTCTTGAGTGGCAATGACTGGGTGGAACTTTGCCAGGTTCCCCTTTTCAGGTCATGATAATAAAATCAATTTCATCAATTACAATATTGCATACGTACATAAATCCCCATTAACTGCCCTGGAAAAGCTACTTTCCCCCCCCCCCCCAAAAAAAATGCTTTAAGGTCAGAAATCGTGAAATTACCTAGTTACAGACCCCCCCCCCCCCGAAGCATTTTAGATCGTAATAATTCTACCAGAAATTGATTAAGAGCTGCATACATTCAAGGAAATCAATGTTTATCCCCTTAAATCATATTTTTTTTTCTGTACCAAAATTAACTAAAGGCTTTACACATAAAGCAAACTAAATAAACCAGTAAAGTAATAAACTTAAATTCCTGAAAAATGAGAATAAAGGCATTGCGTTAATGCTAGACCGAACTCAGATCACGTACGTGAATGATCCCATAAACGCCGAATTTTTCGCGATGGAGTAGGGCTAAATGTACTCCCTGGAAAGAAGTAAGAGTCGACATTTTATCGAATTAAGTATAACAACCCATGGGCGTTTAATATATCGGCGATGAACAGTACATAAACCCGTTAATAAATGCAAGAGCAAGGTTAAAGGAATGGTCCAGAACCATAGCTGCGGATGGGAATAAAATAAAGTTCCACGATTTTAATTACAGAGAAAAAAAAAACCAACGACCCATTTCACATCTATGTGAGTAAGAAAGGACCAACGTGAAAAAAAAGAATACCGTATTAACTTATTAGCAGTAATAAAAAAGAAAAAGAAATGGTTGCTGCTGTGCCTATGGCGTGACCGTTCTGGCAACGTGGGATTGCATCGTGCTACAGCGTTTGTACCACTTAACATTCATTAAATTCAGCCTGTGGTTTCGACTGTTGACTGTCTTCTAATTAAGACGCTCGTAGTTCGTTTTTGTTGTTTTTTTTTTTTGTTTTTTTGGTAAAAGAGAATTTGTGGGAATGTTTGACTTCATACTTTAAAGTAAAATAGGAGTGGCTTTTTTTTTTTAAAGATGCTTAACAGGTTCGTATGCAACTTAATTTCATTTCAACGGACCCAGTGCACTATATAGCGAAGAATAGTCTCACATCTGGTGAATACCGTAATATAGCCTATTAAATACCCATGGGCTGTCATATTAATTCGATAAAATAAGTGGTTGGGCCGTAATAAAATTGTAATTCGAATCTTACTTCTTAGGTGTTTAGGCCTAACTTTATCACGTAAAATTCGGCGTTTATGCGATCATTCACGTACGTGAGCTGGGTTTGGTCTACCGCAATGCTTATTCTCATTTGTTCAGGAATTTAGTTTTTTTACTAGTTTCTTTAGTTTGTTTTCTGTATGAAACTTTTAGTAAATTTTGGTGCAGAAAAACCATGATTTAAGGGGATGAACCTTGAATGTATGAAGCTGCAGCCAATTTCTAGAAGAAAAATTACGATCTAAAATTCTTTAAGGTGAGAAATCGTGAAATAACCCCACCCCCCCCGTTGGGGGGGGGGGGGTGCAATCTTAAAGGCGCCTGTTCACCATTTCGATAGCATTGCCCATATTCTAAACATAGAATCCACGTTCCAGATTCTCTACCATCCAATAGGCTGATGTGGGTCACGTGATCTCGTTTTAATTATGAAACTCGCAGCGGTGCTGCGAATAGTGTTTTCTTTCTTTAATTTACCGCTATTTTCTCTATATAGCTCGAAGATTCTACGGTGCTGTATATAGAAGTTGAAAAGGTAAAAAGGCGCCTTTAAAGTGGCAATATCATCGATTGAAAAGCGAACGAAAATACCATGGCGCCATCTAGTGGCAGTGATATTGTTAACCGTTACAGCTTAACGTACCAAATTTTCACGCAATAATTATGGAGGTTGTGGCTTGTTTGTTTCGTTAAAAGAAATGACATTATGCATTCCTTCGCTTGATGCAAGCAAGTGCTAGATAGTGCTAAATGTTGCCAGATTCTGCAGACTTTCAATCGGCGATAGTGCCACTTTAAAGCATTTTAGGGGTGTGGGCCGTATAAGCTGTTCCAGGGGCGTTGATAGGCGATTTACGGTAAAATAAATATTGAATTGTGTCCATCCCGGAAAATCAAATAATTGTCTTTATTACAAACGTTCACCTAGGATGTTACGTTTCACTTCGTAAATAAAATAAACAGACACAGTGTTGACTCAACGCGAATCGACGACTTAAATACTACTGGCTGCTCAGTTGCAACTTATACTACCGGAAGGTTCGTTTCCTTGTCCTCCACAACAATTTCCAAACATTTTCACAAATAACTGATGAACGTATTGGATGGGAACTCCATGGACCCCTCCTCCACGACATCGACTTCGACGATAGATTCAGACGTAACAATTGTTGGTTTTATTGGGGCCGAGTTTAGTCATCATCGACTTCCCATGTTTTACTCAAAGGCAACGTATCAGCACATACAGGGTGAACCAAAATTGTGAGCCATTGTTGAGCTCTGCTTTGTTTGAAAGCAACAATAACCACACTTGCAACAATGCCTTTCTAGAATGAAACGATAGCTATGGGACGTGGTGGATTCCAAACAAACCATAGCTGGGTTGCTATTCGTATGCTAACCTCTACTCGTTTTGGAATACACCACCTCGTCTCGTTCGAGGAAGGGCATTGTTAGAAGCGTGATCATTGTTGCTTTCATACAAAGCAGAGCTCAACAATGGGTACACGCTTTTGGTTCACCCTGTAGATACTTCTTGGGGGGGGGGGGGGCATAACCACAGTACAACCAATCGGTTGACCAACAATACCACCGGTCGTATTACAGCGTGCACCTAATAATCGTCCTATACCAACCTGATAAACTGTGTCAATTGACGTTGGGTGTCTTTACAGGCTAATAAAGATTTCAAAACGACACGCTTTTAAAGTGGCACTATAGTCTGTTCCGCATTATGTTTGCAGGAAACCGACCCTATGACGCCACAATTTCCTTCCACTACGAGTGGAAACACACGTAAATATCCCAATCGTAGACTCTTAACAGTAACTGTGTATAGAGTCTACAAGTCTGACCAGGGCCCCCACATCAAAGTTAGGGGCCTGGGACTAAGAACAGCGGGCCCTCCTCTCCCGACTGAAATCGTAAAACGATTACACTACGTTATAATATTCGTCGGCCACAATTGTGCTTAACGGGTCAGTTCATTCATTAATCCGGGCTGATTACGTTTGAAGACTTATCTTCACAAGTTCACAATACGCACAAATCGAGTACACTACTCATAGTCATCAAAACTTACAATTGCGAAAAGAATTTTTAGGCCTTGCGGGCCCCTTGAGTGATCGGGCCCGGGTACAGTGGGTCCACCTGATCCTCCCCCCCACCGTTGTGGTGGCCCTGATTGTGACAGCCACACGTTTTTGCGCTCGTAGTGCAAGGAAAAGTGGTGTCTTACAGTTAGTTTACTACAAACATAATGTGGAACAGACTATATCACCGACTGAAAGTCCAGTAGATCTAGTACGATCTATAGAGCAGTGACACGACGTCGTATTATTGTGTATAACTCTATGCTGGAGCCTTAATGGGTTAGCTGCAAGGGGCACTGCAGAGAGAAACAGAAGGGCGTCATACTGAAGCCGACGCTGTGAAGAGTGATGTCTTAGACCTAAAACGCACGATTTTTGTTGTTGGAGAAAACAACGTTAATTTAAGCCTAAGAAATCCGCTCTTCCGTTGTTTTTCCCTCCATTTTTATGTAGTGCACCTTGTAGTTATGCCCTTCAAATCCCACACTGGTGCCAATGTGGCGGCAAATGTCACTGCTCAATAGTGAAGGAATGCACAACGCCATTTCGTTTAACGAAACAAACAAACCACGACCTCCTTAATTGTTGAGTGAAAATTTGGTACATACTCGTGTACCTGGGAGCAAGCTGTAAAGGTTAACGGTATTACTGTCACTAAATTACATCGTGGTAGATTCTTTACATTCTATTGTAGCACCAGCTAGGTCATAACATCGTTAACCTTTAGAATTTTCTTCCAGGTGCACGAGAACGTGCCAATTTGTTACTCAGTAATTAAGGAGGCACGTGGCTTGTTTATTGTGTCGAAAGATATTTCTTTCAGCATTCCTTTGATTGTTGCACAATGATGATGATGATGATGATGCTAGTGGCTCTCCTTTTCGAAACAGGGTGCAGACCGCCCTCCGTCACCTAATGGCAGCCGCATAGCCCGTCGCCACCTCCAGATGGTGATGGTGATGAGGATGATTATGAGTCGACGGCGAGAGGGACAATTTAGCAGGAGAAATCCAAGTGGAAAACCCCAGGTTCTTTGACATGCCACAATTGACATGAGCACGAGGCACCACAGGGCCCTTCTCTTCCCGAAAATGCCAGGGGGTGGACGAGGCCAGGATCGAAGCCGGACCTCCCAGGCAGAAAGCGGTCGTGCTATCCGCGCGCCCTCCTTGCAAGCGCTACAGTGAACTAGATGACGCTATATGGCAGATGCTGCCAACTTTAATTTGGTCGCGTCCCGTCTTTAAAGGGCAATTACCTCTGCAATTAAATAGATTTTTAGGATATGGTAAAGTTTGGCGCCCTGTCTAGGAAATGACAATTCTTACCGTGACGTAATAACGGAGTTTTAACTTGTGTTTGTTCGCATTTCCTTTGTGTTTTACCTCATAATCCTGTACGGTAATTCGTTTGTGTTAACTTTCGTAACTGTAGGGATATTTCTACGGAGTTCGCCATTGTGGATATAAGGGGCAACGCCGTAACGAGACTGATATGACCAGGAGCAGTAAATCGAGGGTTGAAAGTGCTGGTGTTCAATAAATTCCGCCCGATCGGGGTGGTAGTTTATTTTTTATGCGTTTATTTGTGTGTTGATGTTGTTATCAGTTAGGTTAGGTCAGTTGCCTTTGTTCAAATTTCACCAGGCAGGGAGCAGAATTTCACCGCGTAATGACTGTTGTGTTTCTGCCGTGTTGTTGTTATTCGTTGGGTTAGGTTAGTTACCTTGGTTCGCATTTCACCGGGCAGACAAAGGAAGTTTCACCACGGAATGACAATTGCAGTTTTGGCGTGTTGCTATTATTAAGTTACTTTAGGTTAATTGCATTGGTTCGAATTTCACCGGGCAGGCAAAGGCACTTTCACCATGGAATGACTATTGTGGTTCTGCCGCGTTGTTGTTGACATTATGAGGTTGGTTAGGTTAGTTTAGTTGCTTTGGTTTGAATTTCACCAGCCAGCCAAGAAGCCCAGACTTTCAAAATTTTGTTATCTTGTTAGTAATGAACAGGTTTAACAGTTCAATTTCACTAACAAGAAAAGAAAGTAAACAATTTTTAACTTTGTTAACAGCAGCACTTTTTCCACCGTTATCTCATAGATGAAAATCATGTTGTGAAATTTTGATTTTAACTAGATTTTTGGGGGTGGAGCAAGAGGTGGCCGGGTGGAGGTCCGCACAACTAAGGGGCCATTCATTATTTATCAACCGGGGAGGGGGGGGGGAGATGGCGGATTGTCGTCATCAATATAAAATAAATCATGACCCCTTTGGAGTTGGTGAATTTTTGCCCCCCACCCCTCGCAAAAATCATTCTATTAAAATTTTCATGAAATGAAATGAGTGTACGAAGGGTCTTTATATGAGTTGTGGGATGTGCTGAGCTAAATAAATATATTGCATTAACTTTCTGTAACTTGCTGAGCACTTTCTTCCTTGAAGTATGTTTCCCTGACCTCACCTAACACCTCCAAAAAAATTGTTGCCCCTCCCTCTTCCCTTAAAAATATCATTTTCTCCCCCTCCCCCCCCTCCCCGTTGATCAACAATGAACGGCCCCTAACGTGGCGGAAAAAGGGATCCACCTCGTACTAAAGTTAGAACCACGGATTTAAGGGACGGCCTCAAAGAAGACAATATCAAGATCACACCAAATAAATTTATACTAGACAGACCTCCGCCATTGATCGGGGGCCCCTGGATGGGATGGGGGGGGGGGCTGTTAAAACCACCAACTCGTCCAACTCCATTCCAACGTCAGTGAAGGTTATCCGACAGGTAACAAAGAACGAATCCAGTTTAATACATCATTACCATTCCAGAAATGAACAGTGACGACAACGAGATTTTTTTACATTTCATCAACCATGTTGCAAGAAAACAAACGAGGATTGCTTTCGTATTCCAACACATGCCCCGCATGCCCGAATCACCATGAATAATAATAATCCTAAGAGTCTCAGTATCAGCATGCGTGACAGGCTTTACTGACATTTTTTTCATGTGAATCCGTTGAGTAATTTACGAGGTTGCATGTTCACGCAGCGAATACGGCGACAACCTCTAAATACGTTTTGAAACGAGAATTAATTTCTTGAGCACCTGGGTTCTACTCCAAAGTCGAACCCGTGCAAATGAACCCGGTTGTCACATCGAATTAAGCATCCATCCAATTAAGTCTAGATTTTTTTTGAAGTGACTTAAGAATTGTTCCAAACAACCTCAAGACGGTGGGAATTCAAAGACCTTGAGGGAATTTGTGCATCTGGCAAAACAAACAAAAGGCCAAGGAATTATTAAAATACTATAGCTGTGCCCAGCCGGTCTAGTAGGAAGCCATCAAACACCAAAACTGGTAAAAGGGACCGCCAAGTTCCGAGTGGTTCGGCCCTTCAAAGGAGTGATATCAACACACCCAAAACATTCGCCAAGTTAATCGCACCGACTAATAATTCGAAGGTTAAATGAAAACTAGAACATTGCTACGTTCGGTTGTTGTATTGGCGTTTATATTAGGCCCCAAAGTTTGGCAGCCCGTAGCTTTTCGTCAATAATGCTTGTTGTAATATTTTGTTTGTTATGATTATTATTATGTAATCTCCATTCCTGTTTCCATTGCCCCGTTGTTGTTGAATTGGTGCTTGTTTCTGTCTGTGCGGAGTGGTTAACGCTCGTTAAACCCTTTGAAACCCTTTGAAACCCTTTGTTTCTGTCTGTGGGGGCTCAGAGTTTGATACCCCGTAGTTTTTCCTCAACAATGCTTGTTGTAAGATTTTGTTTGTTGCTGATTGTTACTACTGTAAAACCTGGGGTTATCCCCACCCCCTCCCTCCAAATGGTTTACTTATTTCAAGTCCGTGAACTGATCAATAACTCCAGCGCTTGGGCCAAAGTTAATTCTAAAGTGGTACCCAAACAAGTCAGTCTCAAAAGGCATTAACAGTTATGAATTTACTGTTTTTAACAATCCATTACAATAAAAATAATGTCAACATCACATAAATAATGGGTTGGCTAGGCTTAATTATCTCACACAGTTGTTGGACACTAATCTCAGTTTATATGAAATTTGGAATACCAGCCATAAATGGAAATATTCTTCACTTATAAGGCGTTCAGAACTCTACAAGAGAGACAATTACAGTTTATAACATTACCACTTACAAATCTATGGTGCCGAGTGGGACCCAAGAATCCTAACTAAAACTTGTAACAATTGAACCTTAAATTCAAAATTTTGCCTGGTAATTCATAAATGTTAAAGATTCAAATTAAGTTCCACAATTATACTATTCACATACAAAAAATAAATAAGCACTGCAGCTTATGCTATAAATTATGATGCATGCTAGTAAGGACTGCCTCTCGCAATAATGATGATTGGGCCTCACTTCAAGCAATAATTTATAGGGCTGGGGAGGAGAATTTGTAACTCTAAAAAGTCCCCATTGAAACGCGTTACATTCCATCCGAGTTCCATCTATTAGTTCCATCTGAGTTTTCAGAGGACGCCACGCTTCTAATAATTTTTGCTATTTTTTAAGCCCGAATCTAATGTAAACTACATTACAACTAAGCTAAACTGAATAATAATTTAATACAAGCTAGTTTCGATTAGTTTAGTTTAATTTTAAGCTGAAAACTGAGTAGAAATTACCACGTAAGACTCATGGCGTTCTCTATAAACTTAGACGGAACTATAAAACGCAGAACCGTATTGACCTCCATGGCAATCAGCGTACCTTTCCGCCCCAAAATGGCGACTTTCAAGTTCCCAAACCATTCTGCCGGACACCACCTATTCCACCTAGCCAGCACCGCTTCAATTAATAGAGAGGTGGATAATGTCTGTACACTAAGCCATAATAAAAAGCAAACCAAGCAGTGCTACAGGAAAAACGGGAACTAAGTTTCGAAAATATTCATTTTCCGTCTTCAGGTTTAAAATATTAAAACATGGCGAGCGCCACTAAGTCATCTTATATTTAAATCAAACTTTAAATTAAAATTTGAATCCAATTCACTTGTACAATACTGCCTTTCAACAGGTACGTCACAGCGCAGATTCGCAACGGGGCACACCCCCGCCTTGGAAAAATCTTGTTTCAAATCTTGTTTCAAGAAAAACAAACTCGAGCTCGTATAAATCTCAAACGCTTGTGATCCACACGCATAAACCCCATGTGTATAACCACTTAGTGCCAGATAATAAATATCTCAAAGAATATTTTCGGTAATAAAAACACTAAAACTCGACACTTTTTCTAGGCATACTGTGCAAACCCCACAGCTTTTAATTATGGATCACACCCATGAAACATGCCACCCGATTTGCATACTTGGTTCTTCCAAGGAGCGAGTCGGGTTCTGCTTCTTGGCTACCGTTTCTCCCTCTTTTGTGAGGAGCAATGGTGGTTTTTAGCCTTTTAAAATACTGTAGCGTGCTTTTAAATATAAGATGACTTAGTGGCTCTCGCCATGTTTTTAATATTTTAAACCTGAAGACGAAAAATGAATATTTTCGAAACTTAGTTCCCATTTTTCCTGTAGCACTGCTTGGTTTGCCTTTTATTATCCGTTTACGTGTTTTTATTCTCCATTTCCATTGTACACTGTGCCAAATAGTGACCGTAGTGTATTTATGAATCGAGATGGTCTTGTTTTTAACGGATATTTGATCGATTTGATAATTTGGTCGTTCTACGTTGTCGTAACATTACACCAAAACATAAATTCTGTTTGTTTAATGCAGATGCTTAACGTTTCGCGCGTTTTAACACCATACATCCACTTTAAGACCATGAATGATGTAAGAGAGGCCGCCAAGTTTCCAAAAAAGGTCGGCAACAGCATTGATATCATTAAACCAAGGAGAGTCCGCCAAGATTAAACCTAATAACCAGCCACCTTGGCACACTGTCCTCTTCTTTTATTTCTTTGACGCCTCCACTCTCGCTAAAATTCAGTAAAAGTGAACAAAAACCTGAATAAGGTACCAACTTCAGAAATCGCCATTAAAATAATGCCATGCTCTAAAGGGAAAAAATGAAGTCCCATAGTAATGGCAAGAATAGAACCGCAGATCTGTGAAGTCGAATCAATATCATAAACCCCAGAAAAAGGAACGAGTCCAACTATAAACCCCTGCAAGTGCTTGTCTTTTGTAAACATGAATGGATGTGCCTATCCGTATACTTAAACCTGCGGTGCCATGGCTTCTGCTGGGAAACGGAAAACATCATACCTCGATAAACTTAGGCATGCCCTATTGTTCATCCTTTCTGCTAAAGCAAAAAAACATTTCCTTATCTTACCTCCAAGGTTAAACTACGGTGTTTGATAACAATGCGGTATTCCAGGAGTGACATAAAGAAAATACGAAGGAATTTCTGTGATAATACTACCCCATGTTTCGTCTCTCGTTTTGGGGTTGTGACCCCTGCAGCTGGGCAATTGTGTAACGACTGGTAATATCCTCTCTTTAGAGTCCAATAATTAGGGGCGTCGGACGAAAGTTTAACTGGAAAATCGTCTAATATCTAATATCTAATATCTGCATAAATAAAAAATATGAAAAACCATCTAATTGCACTACACGTGTAATGGATAAACGTCTAACTGGACAATAATATGGCTGTGGTTTCTGATGTTATTTGTATAGCCGCAGCGAGTGCAGCAGCGCGAGTGAGGCATGGCCTTTAGACGATTTTCCATTGTACGAATTTCGTGTCAGACGATTTCCCGTTATATTGTTATACGGTAGTCCAATTATGCGATTTTCCAGTTAGATGATCATCCCTCGTCCCTCAAATTTTTCTAACCAGCAATAAATAAACGTGGTGCTAAAACAACAGTGGGTTATGGGAAAAGATGGTCTTTACTTTTTTAAAGTCTTTTTTCGCAAACATGAATAATGGCGAAAAACTCCGTCCCTTTTCCCCTTTAACAAAGCCAGCATTCAATTTTTGTTTTTTGATCTGCAGCCCACGCACTTCATAAATCGATTTTAATATTCCCCTCTGACCTATTTCACTTTTCCAAGTAAAAATTAAATATTGCAATAAATAATAGGGATTAAAGGTGCGCAACAAGAGCGGCACTGTTTTGGTTGAGTCATTCCAGTCCAATGTTCTCCGTTTGCTTGGGGCAAGGTTAAACGCTGATCACACGCCTCACCTTTCAGTTATCTGGGATCGTCTTCTGATTAGAGGTAGGAAGCTCGTGTCCACTCGCCATTATTCAACTGTCATACGAAAACTAATGAATCAAGCCGCAGATCTTGACATTAATTACTACAATTAGAAAACAAAACCGAACTCGTTTGATGTTTAAGGTAGGGTTTAACTGATCCGAAGTCAAAAGAGGAATGGAATAAGCTTTCCTATAAGGTTTCAAATACCACAATGTTGCTGCAGTGTTTAGTCCACATGAAACCTTGCTGCTTTATTCAACCATTAGATACGTCGATAAACTTTAAACCGCAGTTGGCAAAAACAGGACCGGTTATTAAAAAATGCGAAGAAGCTGCTTTTTGAATGTTTATTACCCTAGTTTTTAACAGTTTAGAACCCAACTAGAGTCCAACTTTGGAAAGTGTAATGCTAAGAAGAAATAATATATGGCTTCGTTTGGTTGGGTTTAGATAACAAGTAAGGCATTTCTGATATTAGCTTGGAAGAATTAACAAGAACTAGATATAACACACTGACCGCACATGCACGCACAGTTCACACATGTACCCTCACCTACACTTTTTACTTAATTTTTTATATACTGTTATTCAGTTAAGTCGTCGATTCATCTCCATTCCGTTTATCGTCCTGATGATGAAATATGACGATTAGTTTTTTTTTACCGTGTTTTACAAGTCTGCATTACTGTAGGGTTGCAACCCAATTGACTGTAAATTCGACAGATACCAGCTTAAGCTCGATCATGAGAAAATTACACTAACCTAATTCGAATTTCTAAGCCGAGTAACATTATCCTTCTATTTCCGTTTTGTTTTAAGGCTACCCATACCGATGATGGTTTGTTCCCCAATAATCTGGCCTTAAGTAATGATGGATTTTTATGTACACAGTATCGAATCGACCCCTTTAGGAGAGCTATCACGAGACTGTAGAACAAAAACTTCTCGATTTATTTAGTAAAAACTTGCAAAGTGTAAGAGAGTCCTAATTGGATTTTGTAATATTTCAGACTTTGGAGGAAAAATTTAAACATTTGCTACACGAAAGCAGTAATGGGCCTTAAAAGTTTTTCATTTAACTTATGAATGAATACAAGGTACGGGCAACTTGGCGAATGCTTTGGTCAGACTTCGAAATTCTGAACCATTCTCAGCTTGGTGACTTTTAACCAGTTTTTTTTTTTAGTGTTTTTATTTCATTTAACATCAACAAAAGCCAAGAACACCTAGCCGTTCTGCCATGCTTGAAAGTCACCAGAAGTCAGTAAATTTCATTGTCTCTGTTATTATTCGGTTGTGCATGGAAATAAATATCGGCTAAAAATCGTCGACCATAAAGGTACATAAAATACTTTGTCAAAGCTACAAAATGCGTCACTGTGTAAGCAACAACTGTGTAAACAACAAACAGTGTAAGCAACGAAATGCATGCACCTTACACACAAAAAATAACCCCTACAAAAAACATAGATGGTGCAATGTGTACCGCTAATTGTTTATTGCCTTGGGCATGTCGTCCAGCAATGGCGTGCGTTTAATGTACAAGGCGCAGCACAAGTTCTCTGATGCTTCAATTCACCCAAACCCAATTCACCCAATTCACCCAATCCACAAGCTACCTAGCTGTGGATAATCTTCCGGTATACGCTCTTTGGGTGTGGCCACCCAGTATTTAGCGATGGCGACGAGCTAAATTAATATCCTAAACCTAATTAGCAGTTGACCTGAAAATGATACATATTTAAGCTCCATTTATGTTTAACTTAATGTTCCTGCTCTTACTGTGTTCCATGTCATAGTTTCCTGGTGCAGTAGGATACTCCTAGGGCACAGAGTTCTATCTTCAGCATTGAACTGAAGTTACAACTCGGCTGTTGAATTAGAGGACAACAATGAATGTCATTTTCGTCAAAATTCCAGCATAAGAATCTTTAACCTATTAGATTCTTCGTGTTCACGGTAACGCGAGGTATCGAAACCGAAACCGTGTTGCGTGAAAGTATAGTGTTAACTCTTGAACCCAAGTTGTTAGCTGCTACTTAGAAATAAATCGCCAGGGGAAAATTAGGCCTAAAACCCTAATTAAAAGCTAACAATTGTGATGGGCATTACCAGGGGTGATTTAATAAATCATATGCATACGCTTTC
The DNA here is from genome assembly GCA_023313725.1 of Lithobius niger. NCBI lineage: Eukaryota > Metazoa > Arthropoda > Chilopoda > Lithobiomorpha > Lithobiidae > Lithobius > Lithobius niger. Next base: position 14,193 of record JAHWFP010257105.1, read on the forward strand.
ATTTCCTCCAGGTATTACTTTTAAATTATTACAATGGAGACCGCTGTTGCAGTGCGTAATAGAAGTGTGTGCTTCAACGTTTTCGTTGGTGGGAGTGTCAAGTTTTATACCAGCGGTAACATTGTGAACATTTTAAAACTTCATTATTGTTAAAACCTATCGTTCTGATGATAGTGTGGCTTGCAGTTAAATGCGTAATTATTATTTTTTTAATATACGGACTACGGTTTGCACAGCAGTTGCTGTAAACAATGTAACAAATATTATTGGCGGCGGCTCAAACAGCAGTGTCATACGTTGTTTTATTTTTAGTCGGCGGCGATGGCGGTGGGCTGTGACAAGAGGCTACAAATAACTAAACAGAAACTAAATTATGGAGCAAACGAAAGTCTATTAAAGAGCAGCAGTAAGTTACACCAAAAGGCAAAGAGCCCAACTTCGCCGAGTGAGTATTGCACCCAGATTTTTTAGGAGCATTAACAAATCATTACAATAAAAACTAAATATAAGTTTGAAATGAAGATCTGTTCGCTTCGCCTACAATAGGCCCAAAGCCTGTTTCCTAGTAACGTAATGCAGGTTTGAATCCAATCCATAAAATCATTAAAATAACTTGACCATGGCGTCGTCTTCGTATCAGTTAGACAACGGCGTTAGGCAACAA
>JAHWFP010257106.1:0-22877 GCA_023313725.1 Lithobius niger
GCTCCTATTTTGTGCCCAAGTCCCTGTGGGATAATGTTTAAGCCTAACAATTAATACATTTTGTTTATATTTGCTTTTAATATTTTATGAACGAGCAATTTTCCCCCCGCTTTTTTCAGCTTTTAAATTGGAAATTTTACCACGCGGCGGAAAATTCAAATTCAACAGCATTCAAGGGCAGAATCGGGACGCAAAACAAAATTCTTTGACCACATATAAATAATTTAACAAAACTAAATATGACGAAAGTTTAAAATAAAGCAACCGAACACACGCTAGGCCTAAAAAAGGAGGCTCTAAACCTTTTTAACCCTCATTTTAAAAAATTTTCACAAAATAAAAGTAATTCTGAGCATTAAAAATTGCTAATGATTAAAAACCTCAAAATAAGAGACTTCCAACTTACTTGCAGTTCGGTCGATTTGCTCGGGAGGCTGCGACCTTGTTCGTAGAAATTTGTAGAATGGCGATTTTTAGTTTTGAATCAAGATCAGCTGTTGTTTTAGAACGACTGATGCGCAAGCGCAGAGCCGCGCGGTGCACAACAACAGACGAACGTGAACGTTCAGCATTGTCAGGCATTGTTGGGTATTCAAACGACCTGGTTGAGTCCGGCAACTATGCATTTAATTTGCATGTAGTCAAGGCAGGATTTGCACTTTTCTTACAGCTTACAGTTCATGATTGCGCAAACCCTACCCCCCAACATGTATGAACTTTAAAATCTACATATATATTACGGAGCAGGCGTCCAAGTCACCGGCCACGCCATTCCGTCGTACAATCAAGTACCCCACCCTGTAGTGCCATCTGTTGACGGGATTCGCCTTCTAATTCGGATTGGGACACTTTTACAACGTCTTCGAAAAGATGGCGCCACTTACCAAACCTGCCATGTCGCCGTCTATTGACGGCCTTGGACGCGTTATAACACTTCGGGTTATAACCGGTTATAACGGGTTATAACAGTTCGGGTCATAACACTTTTTCCAAAGTCTTTGAAGAGATGGCGCCACTTACCAAACCTGCCATGTCGCCGTCTATTGACGGCCTTGGACGCGTTATAACACTTCGGGTTATAACCGGTTATAACGGGTTATAACAATTCGGGTTATAACACTTTTTCCAAAGTCTTTGAAGAGATGGCGCCACTTACCAAACCTGCCATGTCGCCGTCTATTGACGGCCTTGGACGCGTTATATGTTATATAGTTGTGAAGGAACCCCTCCAACGTTTTCTCAGACGTCCACTGCCCTGATCTGCCCTAATTTCTCACCCGGAACGGTGTAAGAGGCTCACCACCCTGCCGTCTCCGTCCACCCTTGGTGGAGAAAGTTATATTATTATAACACTTCGGGTTATAACCGGTTATAACGGGTTATAACAGTTCGGGTTATAACACTTTTTCCAAAGTCTTTACCAGAACTGCCACACCGTTTTTGAGTTCGTTTTTTTGGTATTGTTGTGGTACCAAAGCGTTCGTGGGATTCCTACTCTTCTTGTAGTGGCAGGGCGCGTACCTCGTTGCCTGAAATGCAAGTTCAAAGGGCACGTTCGGGCGTATTGTCGCAGTGTCTACTGTCGTGTGTGTGATCATTATCTCCCCCGTGGTGAATCGTGTAGTCATGATCGGAAGCTCGCCCCTACTTATGTTTGGAAAGTGCAGAATAGCGTCGCCAGCTTCGTGAGCGATGTTGGGGATGGTGTAGTGCGTGACAGTGTAGTGCGTGGAGGAGCTATAGTGAGTGGTGGTCGTCCAGGTGCTTCCGCAAGTCCGTCCACGAGTGCAGTTCTGCCGAGTGAGTCATTTCTTAGTGTGAATCACTTCCCTATGCTTCCGGGTACGTCGCTGGCGTCAGCCGTGTCTAAACCCTCTGTTGAGAGTGTGTTTCAGCCTGCCAAGCGCAGAAGAGTTGCGTGCAACCGGTCGACGCAATTGGTTGGTCGGGATGTGAAAGTGGTGAATAAATTGCTGCGCTCGGTACGATTGTGGAGCAGCCCATCGAGTCCACGCCTGTTGTTGCACCAGATGTTGGATTTGGAGATTGTTCTGTTCCCTGTGTTGTTGATGTGTCATCTGGTGCATCGGACGCCCCTGGCCACGCTGCTCCTGCGCCTGCATTGGATGAGAATGAGGAAGAAGTGCATGTTGTGCATGAGGGAAGTGAGAGAGTGGAGGAAGGAGTTGGGGTGGGTTGTGGGATAAATAAGTGTTTGGTTTATGTTGGTATTGTGTGTTCATGTGGCTTCATAGTTCTTTTTCGTTTTCGGTCATACAGCCTATTTGATTGCGTCCTGGAATGCCAGGAGTTTAGCAAGTAAGCAGCATGAGATTGAGCAGCTCTTGCGACGAGTGCATGTGCTGAGAGTTCAAGAGACTAACCTAAACACCTTCGGCGGGGCATCTGATTTGTGGTGTGACTTTATTTCGAATGGGAGGGATGTCGGTCTTTTTGTAAATTGGGCAGTTCCTTACGTTCTGTGCCCAGTGACTGTTGTGCTTCCTGGCATGGATGCGTGTGCAATCAAGGTGTTTATGTTTGCGTGTTGGGTGACCGTTGTAGTGGTTCATGCCAGGCAGTCTCGTTCTGTTGCCGAGTGGGACGCTTGGTATCGCCAGTTCCAGCACCCGCTCATAGTGTGCGGTGATTTCAATGCACACCACTATGACTGGGGATCTGTTCGGGTGGACACCAGTGGGCGTCGGTTGAGCCAGGCCATTGATCGTAGTGGCCTGCGAGTGGTACATGACAGAACGCCGACCTTCTGTCGGTGGCAGCGGGGTACTGTGCAGGAATCTGTGGTGGACTTCTTCCTTTGTTCCCCGGAGATTGAGAAGTTTTTCCGTTGCATTGTGTGTGATGATCAGCGTGGCAGTGACCACTTTCCAGTGGTCCTGCAGCCCCTGGCATCAGCGAGTGTGAATAGGCGTGCTTGCACGAGGAGGAGACCTCAGGTGTCTAGTGGAATTATGGAGGACTGGCTTGCTGTGAGCAGAGTTGCCGTTATGAGTCGGAGCAGAAGTTGTCGGCGTGGGGCTTCATCCAGGGCTCAACCAGACTGGTGGACCACACTCTGTTCGTGTGCCATTCGCGATCGTCGTCAGGCATTTAGGCGTTAGAAAAGGAGGCCGTGTGATATGACCTGGCTAGCGTATCGAGGGACTGTTAAGGAATCGGCTTTCATTATCTGTAGGGAGCGTGATGAGTACCCCGATTGGGTATGTGGTCAGGTGTGCTCTGCTTCTTCGCTTACTCTTGCGTGGCATATCGTGGCTCGCACTTCCAAGCAGCCATCGTAAATGTGGGTGCACGATCCGAGCAGTGGCTTGAATGCTGTCCTGCGGGGGGAAGCCATGGCCGACGCCCTTTGCGTCCGTTTTGCTAGCGTGTACGCTCTCCCAGCGGGTGCTCCACCTCCTGCGGCAGGGCATTGCACTGTGGATGGGTCTCCATCTGATCAGCCTTTCAGTGTGTTTGAATTTTCTTCTGCACTTGGTAAATGTCGTGATAGCAGTGCCCAGGGATTGACGGTGTCTCTTACAAAGCGCTACGTGGTCTAGACTCTGCCGCGGTTAGTGATGCTGTCGCTCTCTTTCTTAGGGTCTTTTGCAGCGGTCTGTTCCCGGCCGCGTGGCTCTTTACCATCCTTGTTCCCTTTCACAAGTAAGGGTCCCCGAGGTCGCTCGTTGCGAATTATAGGCCGATCTCTCTGTTGTCAAATTTGCGTAAGGTCTACGAGCAGATGCTTGTGAAAAGGCTGGAATGTCACCTTGAATACTATGACTGCCTAGCGCAAACTCAATTTGGATACAGGAGTGGGCATAATGCTCAGGATGCGGTTATGTATCTGCTGTCGGGCATTTATGAGGCGTGGTTCCAAGGTGTTTGTGTGGTCACTGTTTTTCTTGACATCAAGGCCGCCTATGATACGGTTAACGTAGACTGGGTGCGGCATGGTCTGGTGACGATGGGAGTGGGCCATGGCCTTGTTGAGGCGATCTGTGCTCTTCTGGGGATTCGCAGTTTTGCCACTCGCGTTCAGGGCTTTTGGTCTGCGGTAGCGAGTTCTAGCAGAGGACTCCCGCAAGGCAGTTGCCTCAGCCCACTCCTCTTTGCTGTGGCAATTAACGATGTTTTGATGGAGCTCGGCGCCATGAACGACATAGTCTGCTATGCTGACGACGTTGCTCTTTGGTTTGCAGGCGATGATCCGGATCTGTGCTGTCAGAGGGCAGAGGCTGGGGTGACGCATACCTCTGCGTTTCTTTCTGCTCGCCGCCTTCTCCTGGCCCCAGCGAAGACTGAGCTTGTTATTTTTTGTAGGTCTCGTTCTCGGCGACTCACCCCCTTGTCGATATCTGTTGGGAGTACCACTCTTACTCAAGGCTTCGTCGATTAGGTACCGCGGAGTCATCTTGGATGAAAGGCTTGAGTGGAACATGCATGTTGCGTCTCTACGTGAGAGACTGCAGTCCCGCTGTGCGGTGCTCAAAAGGCTCTCGCACATGCGGGGTGTGAAGTGGGGTCCCCTCCGTGCTGTGTACAGGTCTTTTGTGAGGGCGGTTCGAGATTATCACCTTCCGTTCCTGTTCCGTGAGCGGAGGCATGTGTCGTCCCTACAGACTGTCGTGAATGACTGTCTGCGTCTCGTCACAGGCTGGCTTGTGACTACTCCGGTTCAGGCCCTGTAGGTGGAGGCTAATGAGCCTCCACTTCATATTAGGGTCGCTGAACTGCTTTGCTCACTTGCCTTGCGCAATGTGAGCAGGGGCAGAGCGGACTGTGTTAGGAGGATCCTGGTTGACTACAGTGCTCTCCCGACTGCTCTGCTGAGCTAGGTCCTTTTGGGGTCTACTGCTGAGTCTCTACGGATGATGCATTCAGTCTCTTTGCGGTGCGTGTCTCGTGCCGTGCCGTTCTGCCCCTGGATGTGGTTTCCATCTTTAATTGATATTTTTTCGGGGCGACGTGTCACTGACTGTGATGTTTTTTGCGACGCGTCTTACAGAGCCTCGACTGCCATAGGAGGGGTTGGTGTTGCGATCCCGTCTTTGAAGGTTTTTCGTGGAAGGAGGCTCCAGTCGGTCTCCTCCAGTACAGTGTGCGAGCTTTGTGCCATCTGTTGCGCTGGATGAAGCACTTGATATTCGACTTCCGTCGTATACCATCTGCACGGATTCGCAAGGAGAGGTCGCTTCTCTTCGGCGTGCCATCGAACATCTGGACTTCGTTGATCCAATCCTTCTGGAAGTGTGTCTGAAGTTGCATGCGGCATCTAGGACTGGTTTTGTGGGTCTGCGGTGGGTGAGGGGTCACTGCAGTACCGCTGGTAATGATTTGGCTGATGGCTTAGCCAGGGCGGCGGTGTACTCAAGCGAAGATCCAATTACCCCGGTCTCCCACCCTAGATCCAGGCGTCCGACCGTGCGCTCGTGGTTCCTGTCCGTCTGGGACAGGGAGTGGGCTGCAGCCGCCACAGATAATGTTTTATACGCTCTTCAGCCTCGCTGCTGTTCTTTTGCGTCTCCTCTTGATGGGTTCTCGCTGCCGGCGTGCAGCGTTCTTTCCCGTCTCCGCACGGGTCACTCTCTTCTTGCGGGCCATCGGCACCGGATGGGGTGGTCTGTGTCTGACGGATGTCCTTGGTGTGGTCTCCCGGACCATTTGCTCCTTGATTACACGGGTCTACTCTGCTTCCGGGCTGCCTTGCAGGGCTTTCTTCGTCCGAATCGGTGTTTAGGTGGTTTACGCTCTCTTCACCACTCTGCAGCGTCGCGGGCCAGGCTAAGGGCAGTGGTGGCATATGTAAAGAAGCTTGGTGTTCGTGTTTGAGTTTCCTGCTCCGTCTTCCACTTCCTCTGTTTCTATTTTCTACTTCTCGCTCCCCTGGTGGTTGATGTGACCCCTAGTTGGTTCGGTTGCAGTTTGCTTTTGCGTTTGATTTGTATTGCAGTTTAAGTTAGGTTTAGCTGAAGTAGCAGGACGCATGGCTGCGGGCCAAGGTCCTAATAAACGCATTCATTTATTCGGCCAACAAAGTTTTAGTCGCGTGGACTGTGCCATTGTCGGCGTTTGAGCAACAAAAAAAAAAAATAATAACCCATGTCTACTAAACCAGACAACTTTAAACCAAACGACGATTGGTTCTTAATTTATTGGCCTCGAAATTGGCAGTCTGAGACGATGGAAAGGCGCATTTACTTCCTAAATGCTCACTTCCAGAAAGAAGTTGAATTGTTTTTAAGTGGGCGGCAACTATCGTTGCTTGCAACAATGTCGCCATGCACGGTACCGAGGTGAATTGTTTGAAAGGATTAACTTAAACATAGGGTTACTTGCTTACTGAATGCTGGATTTCTCAGAGCTTTTTTTAGCCTTCAGTCAAACATACGCATGCGACTTTTCCGGGGCTGCACCAAAGGGAGAATGTCACGGAGCGACGTTTTCGGGGAGAGGGAGGCGGGCAAACGTGTATGGGGGAACACGTATGCAAATTCGGGGGGGGGGGGGGCAGAATGTGGGGATTGGGGGTTAAAGTAATCGTGGGGGGGGAGGCCATATGTGGGATGCATTGAATCCATTCACATGTTCGGTGTTCGGTTTGATAAATTTAAAACCAAAGACCAAAGACCTGGAGGGAGGTGGGGGGGGGTACGATGCGCACGGGCACAACTAGTATCAGTATACCAGCCAGCGTCCATTACTGAGACCTATTTTTTTTTCAATAAAGCACCTGCAGGATCGTTACGAAGTGCATTTGGTTGGGGAAGGAGCATCCACACACGCTGGAGGGTCTGGGGGAATACTGTGAGCTCCCCCCCCCCTAGTGGAAGGACCAACGGATTTTTAGGTATTCGAAGGTTTTTCCCGGCTTCAACCATTTTAAACATCATGTAGGGCTGCAAAAATGAAAGAGTTATTGAACAATAGGGATAGATCTTTCCTCGTAGTGGTTTAACAGAGACTGAAATAGTGTGGAACTTAATATGTATTTTAACGTCCCTAGACTGGTGCCGGGGGATACAATTGCGTACCTCCCCTCCCCGATAGTTAAGGCCCTAAGCACACGTCATCGCGATAGCTTAAAATAGAAAAAAAAAACGAACTACATAGTGAATGGACTTACATACATACAAGTTTATTTAATGTAGAGTTCATAAAAATCTGTAATTGTACATCCACGATTCTTCTCTTTCTCTCTCTTCTTTCTCTGCTTCCGTTTTGCCAACTCCTCGATCTGCGCCCCCTGCCTGCCTGCGCCCTAGGCCGTGGTCTAGGTTGGCCTTATGGGAAATCCGGCGGCAAACCAAATTTGCATATTTTAGCACTTACGCCCAAAGTTCATGAAGAAACTATAGTCCAACTAGCCACATCACTCGCTTCGCTCGCTCCATTGGCGTCGTTTCGCTTCTCTCGAGGAGATAACCTCTCGGTATTCGTATATGCCAGACAGAATCTGGCAAACGTCCAAAAACTTAGATAAAGAAAAACCTGAGTTTTACATGAAATACAGTTATTTAAAGCTTCATAAACGCTGACTTGCGCCGTTTCTTAACCTGTTCCAATCTTACATGGATTTTCTTGTTTCGCCTATTTTTACTTTATGTCCTGCTCTGTCCCTTTTAGCGTTTTAATCCATTCATTTAATTAGATTGCATTATTTATTATCTCATTGCCCTCACTTCGTTGTCTGGATCACCGTTCCCCCCCCCCCCTCTTACCTTTACATGGGTTTTCTTGTTTCACTCATTTTAAAAGAATTTGTAGTTGAATTCCTACTCTGTACGAACTTCAGATGATTTCAAAGAGCGCGTTTACGCAACAACTCGTCTTCTAGAATTTAATCGCGATGGCAAATGTGTCGTTGCCATAGTAACAACGCTACCTGGATTAGCTAAATCCAACATCGTTTGAGTAAATGCTTGCAGTCTGATAATCTGCGACAATAAGACAAAGAATTTTTCCTGACGAAACGAATTTCCCAGTTGCATCTAAACTCTCATATTGACTGTTTTCGTTGAGAGTCGGCAGAGCTAAAACCGCCGCCATGTTGGAATTTCAGATGATTTCAAGCTTCTAGCTGCGAGAATGTAAAGACGAGTCGTTGCGTAATTGTACCTTTAGGAAGCGTTTATGCAACGACTCGCCTTAACATTCTCGCAGCCGAAATGTAATCGCAATAGCAAAGGTGTCGTTGCTATGGTGACAAAGCTTCCCGGATTAGCTAAATCGGACATTGTTTGAGCAATGCTTGTATTCTTATAATTCGTGACAATAACATCTAGACACACGCTAGTGTGTCGCGCCAAGTTAGGCAACAATCATCACAACAAACATCACTTTAATTCAATTGTCGAGGTTGTAAACCATTGTAGCGCGACACCATAGCGTCAGTGTCTAATATCCTGAAGCAGAGTTGGGCACATTTCAGGTACTTGGATAAAAATAATAATGCGGTACAAATGCTTAAATTGTGTTGAAATCAAGAGCAATGACCCACCTGACAAAAATAAACTTGTGCAGGAATGCCAGCTAAGCTGCTTTCAATGCAAAATCTGACCGTCAATAATGTTGCAAATGTGTAACTACTACTGGCTAGCTAATTGTAGTCCGCTCATTCACATGTTAATTTCCATAGGGTGATTTATTCATCGAAATCGAGATAACGGGAAGGCTTCCACCTATGAAATTCGACGAATGGCTGCAGTAGGATACGAACTGCATACCTTTTATGGTTTGGAGCCTGGAGGTGTAACGAGGATAGCGTGGGATGGCGCGTAAGTACGAAAATATTGTTATAACCATTGTTAGTATTGTCGGCATCGTCTCTCATTGGACGACCAAAGTTCGGACAATGACAACGTGTATACTGATTTGATTTATTTATACGAGAGCGTACACGGGCATGACCCCTCACGCTCTACTCTAACTTACAAATTAACTTAATTCCTAACAACAATGCTGCCCTCTCTGCCACTAACGCACCAACGCACCAACATCCAGAGACATACACTGCCACTCACTCACCTCCCCACCACACGCCAGCAACCGTCTCCCACCACACGGTGCAACAAGCAACACTAGCCTCCCCCGTCGCCAAAACGACCAGTTCGGTCACAAAAAACAACTACACCCCTTACCGCATCCCGAAGCCCTTTCCCACGAGCAACCAACCCAAGAGCTTTACCGAGAGACCATCCAGGGCCGAAAACGGCATGCGTTCGAAACCTGGCCCACAACGGGCAGGAAAAGAGAAAGTGAGACACAGTCTCCTCCCCTGACCCACAAGCACAAATTGGATCATCACACCACCCCAGCCGGAACATGTGTGACCGCAGTACAATATGGCCCGTGCGTAACCTGGTGAAAAGCTCTGCATCCTTCCACGAAATCTTCTCCAGAAAGAGAGGTGACGACACGAGCGGATGCACCTCAAAAAGGTGTCGACCAGTGCGCCCACCTTCCCAAGCAACCTGCCATGCCTGCTGCGACAGAGAGCGAAGCACCGGTCGCAAGTCCCGTGGCACAACAGGGCAACACACAACATTCAAACCACCATTGCAACCCTCCTTTGCCAATCCATCCGCAACCTCGTTGCCAAACTCAGCAGAATGACCAGGCACCCACTGGATGGAGACCTCCACTCCCCTTCGCAGGGCTGCCCACAACTTCCTGCCAATCTCAACAGCAATAGGATGCTCTACGCGCAGGGTGGCAAACGTTCGCCTCAAGAACGCAATCCCGGCCGCTGAGTCCGAAAACACAGCAAAAGCAGGGAAACCAAGATCAAGTCCTTCATCAAGAGCAATGGACAAAGCAACCAGCTCCCCCAAGAAAGCCGAAGGCAGTCCTGGCAAGGAAAAGCACCTCCCCAAACGAAGTTCTGGGATGAAAACCCCAGCCCCCCCCCACCCATCGCTCACTGTGGAACGACGCATCACAGTAAATGCGCGGAACTCCTGGGCGTGGCCCAACATCAAAGACAGATGCTATCACCCCACACCAGACCCATGGTCGAAAAGGGTGGTCGCAAAACTGGGTGCCAGAAACCCCTGCAGAGGCTGGCGCAGCAACAGGGATGCACCCAGACCAAGCGACCCAAGACGACCCCTGTCGACCTCGCATAACACCAAGAACTCTGACAAACAGCAAGCGACTGGGTCATCCTTGCCCCTCGCAACAGCACGCAAACACAGGGCCAAAAGCAGTTCCCTGGCTCTGAGATACAGAGGGCATTCACCCGCCTCCACCTGTAGAGCCAGGACGGGGGTTGACGGCAGAGCACCTACTACTGTGCGGAGACAGTCATTAATTGACACCTGGATTCCCCCCAGCCCCCCCACACAGGCGAGGAATGGCAGGTGAAAATCCACACACGCCCTGACGTACGATCTGTAGATAGAGGTCACTACTGACCTTCTAGCAACAAGACCATTGGTCGTCAAGGACTTAAGGATCCGGAGACGGGACGACACAGCCTCCTTGACAGTGGCCACTTCGTTCTGCCAGGACAAGGTGGGGTCGAGATGCACGCCCACATATCTAACACTATTTGATGCAACCACCAACGAATCACCAACCGTGATAGAACCCACAAGAGGAGGACCCTTAGAGAAGATCATCAAAACAGTCTTTGCCGTAGAGAGCACCATGCCCCTAGATTTTAACAGGTCTACACCTTTGGCAATGGTGGCCTCTAGAACCTGCAACATGGTGCGTAAACTTCCACCCGCCACAATGACCGCGACATCATCTGCATACGCAACAACCCTAGCCGATGCGTTCAAATTCACCAAAACGGTATTCAGGACTACTGCAAACAAGATCGGACTAAGGCAACTCCCCTGAGGGAGGTGTCACGTTTTGTATTTGCTTCCGGCGCCCAGTCGATCATCTCTGACTTGCACTCGTCTTGGCGTGGGTAGGAAAAATGCCTGAGTTCATGGTGCAATCTTGGCATACTACGGTTTAGTCTTGTTATTATACTTATATTTTTCCTGTTTATTAGTTTTGTAATATTGTTAACTTATTATTTACTTATGTTACTGCTTTCATTCATGTATTTTAATAACTCATTATTCGATCATCTCATTTGAGTAGATTTAATTCATCTCTAATTCTCTCATGAAAAACAAATATTACCTCATCTAATATTTATGCAAATATATCTTCTCCTATTTATATCACCGATAACGAGCATATACACAGAAGTCCCGTTCCGAATCTTGAGCGAGACACCCGCCCCACGTCGCTTCGTCCGTTTGGTGGGCGTGGCCCTGGACTTCACTCGTATCCAGTACTCAGCATGGACCGTTTCGACTGCTTGTGACGTTTGTTCACGTCACCCCCGCATGACGTACGTCTTCCTCAACTTAGATGTCTAGCCTCCATCTTGTCCTGCGAACACGCCGCAAATTCCCGTGACCCGGCTTCTGCTTTCCACGTCCGTTTAAAGTGTCATCTCCGCCGTTTCTCACGAAATCCTTAATCAGGTAAAACCCTTGATTCCTTCTAATTTATTGCTGCCAAGCTGTTGGGGAGTAATTACGTGTGCCAGATGAGTTATAAGAGGTAATTATTACGGCGGGGGATTCACTAGTTACCGGGTCACGTAGGTTTGTCACATTACATGGCTAACGCAGATGTTTTCAGTGCTAGCGTGGGTTGGACTTTTATGGTGACGTGTGAGTATCAATAGGGCTGTGTTGTGGTGCTTTTGTTATCTAATTGGTGCTTCGTATTTTCTTCTATAGTGCGCAGGTTTCTTAGGAAACGAAGAAGTTACTCATAACTGCCTGGAAATGGTTTTTGCGTAAAACCCGATTAATCCTGCTTTGAGTGCGTTCGTCTGGTGTTTTGGATTCACTACTTGTTTATCCGACTTGAATCATGCTTGCCTAATAGCTCACCTTTTTAATGTTTGTCATTTTACCTCCGTAAGCAGTTTTGTGACGCCTTGTATTTATATTTAATAAATGTTTGTTTAACATTTTGGATGACAAAGTGGGTTGTTATGAGTGAAGCTATTTTCTAATGTTAGCATTATTTTATTCCTTGTTCGCATCCCCTTCGAATCTGGGCCACCCCACCCCCGTCCATCCACTCCCCCCCCCTAGACTTCCCAACAGCCGTAACCGTCCCCTACCTACCCCCTCGCTCACACCCCCCCCCCAAGGGAATGCGACAGAGGCCCCTGTCTGTAGACCGCGTCGCTGACCAATGCCCGTCTACCCTTGTTGCGTAGGTCCTCTCACCAAGCAAGGCCATATTGGCACGTGTAAGTTGCGGGCTCACGCCCAGCTCATGAAGAGCAAAACCAACCCACTGAACGTCGACCATGTCGTATGCCGCTTTAATGTCAAGAAAGGCGCCGACAACAAATTCACCAACTGCCCATGCACTACGGATGTTGGACTCCAGGTAAAGGATAGCATCCTGCGCCCCACGCTTACTCCGGAAACCGAACTGCGCTGGAAAAAGCCGACCAGAGGCCTCAAGTTCCCATTCAAGCCGCCTGACCAGCAGCCGTTCATAAACCTTCCGGACGCAGGACAAAAGGGCAATTGGACGATAACTCGTCACCGTCGACCGCGGCTTACCCCGACCCAGAACGGGCGTCAAAATAGAAAACATCCAAGATGGCGGTGGTGGACCGCCGCAGAAACGGCTTTGAAAAAAAGCTAGGAGATCTTCCTTCCCAGCCTTACACAGAGATGACAGATCCTTATAGGAAATGCGATCAATGCCAACAGCACTGGACGGGTTACATACCGCTAGAGAAGCCTCCAGCTCCAACATTGTCAGGGGTTCCAGATCATTTCCCTCATCACAAGCCACCAGTGAGGGCCTCTGGCCCCTGCCCAAGCTAAACACGTACGAAAAGTTGTCATTGAAGGCATTTGCCATAGGCAAACCCCTCAAAACCATACCAGCACCATCTAACACCCACCCGATACTAGGCCGGGAATCTTGTGGACGGACAAGTTTCCAAACCTGGGCAATAGAGACCCCGTGAGACACCTTTTCACACAGACGCTTGCCGAAAAGAGCTTTCTCCCTGCGCAACAAAAACCGTGACTCCTCAGCAACACCGACGAAGGTGTACCAGCGTTCACCAGACGGATAACGACGAAAGCGTTGCCAGTAGCGCCGCCGATCGCAGACTGCCTTATCACACACACTGGTCCACCACACTGGCTTACTACGGCTATCTCCGCGGCACCCCCGACTACCTTTCCTCCTGTAACTATCCCACTTCCTGACCCACTTACCAAATTCACCAGGATCAACAGCAGGGCCACGCGACTTCTTAAGAGCCTCAGGCCTCCCTTTGCCACACTGCCGCAGGGCCACCGGGAAGTGGTCGCTGCCCCTCAAGTCTTGCGAGACCTCAAAAGAGAAGCAGCAAGCAATTTCCGGGGAGCACAAGAACATATCCAAAACCGATTCCTGGATTACACCACCCCAACTTCTAACAAAGGTCGGCGTACCGTTTTGAACAACCTCCAAGCCCAAAGCATCAACAGTACTCGCGATCACACTACCCCGACTGTCACATCGGGAACTACCCCAAGAGTAATGGTGCGCGTTGAAGTCACCTCCCAACACCAGAGGTCTGGGAAGTGCTTTCACCCACCGCGCCCGCTCAAGCCGTGAGAGAGGCCCACGCAGATGAACAAAACCCAAGGTCAACCACATTCCTCTCCACCAAATCGCTAACACACATGCGTCCACATTTGGACAATAGGGTAGTTCCGGCAGTGAAAAGGGGACCGTATTTCGCAGAAACACTCTAATACCGGAGTTGCCTGGCCCTGAAATACCACTGAAACCCGGAATCAGAGGAGCTGCACCAACCGAAAGCCTGGTTTCAAGTAGACCTAGCACGTCAGTTGAGCTACATAAATTTTCAATTTCGCCCAGTTTGCTAGCTGCACCGTGTACATTCCATGAACATATAGTAAATTCTGTGAAGGAGGATACTGCTACACACCCACACAGACCCACTCAACAAACTCCACCCCCAACCCCCAACTCGCATATGTGTCCACACTCACACCCCCCACACATCCACGCTCCCACACACCCACACCCTCATATTCATTTGCAGTGCAGCATCTACAATTCGAGTACAGTAACAATTCCAGATTTGTAAAAAGACTAGGAAGGTGAACGCTCCTGAGAACCACTACATTCCATCTCACCCCCCAAGACACACAACTCAATGGCAGGAGGCTCCATCCCAATCGGCGAGATAACAGCATGACAACTGTCAGGAGGCATCCTTGCATTTACCACAGAGTTACCAACACTCACAACCCCTTCACCATCAATGCATTGATCCCAAGTACATGCCCCTTCACCTTCTGCAGGACATGCGCCAGTACCCATGCACACCCCTTGCTCCTCTTCGTGCACCTCTTCCACCTCTTGTACCTCCACATCAGCCTCTGCAACCGTTTCTAGGAGCTGGTACTTGTTCTTAACACTCACAGCCCAGTTTGCCCTATCTTCCCTCACCCGCCGCCTTTTCCTATTCTGGAAACTGAATTCCCCGCCCCCTTGATTACATACACTCAATACCTCATCTGTCCCATCCACCAAATTGCTCCCGAGCTCTTGCACCACTTCCTCACTACCACTCGATGCGCAAATGGGTGCACCACTGGGTGCACTAACCAGTATAGGTGCACCGCCAGGATCTACTGCAGTGCTATTCAATGCCGCCGTAAGTCCAGGCACCACAGTAACAACTGGCTTCACAACATCATTCCTGACCGAGGGTGCTCCCTCATTGCAAAATGAGACACTACAAGTAGCTCCACAAGGTGCATCAGTAGGTGCACCACACAACTTTGCAGCAGCACTAAACATCTGGTCTGTTGAGGTTGATGCAACCGGCACCGGCCCGTTCTCTGCGGGATCCTCGCGCACACGCAGCACCGACGCATAAGATTTAATGTGGTCACATGGGCTGCCACGTTCTGAGTATCTGTGACATTCCCGACAATAGGAGCTCGTGCAAAAACGCTTCACGTGTCCTCGAAAATGGCATCTTAGACATTTTGGTGGCCTATCAGGCACCACCAGGAGCGCTGGTATACCACGCACAGTCACAACATCTGGCAGATCGTCCAACGTGACACTGTCTCGCAAACACAGCGTGGCTTGCCGCACACCCGAAAAACAGTGTGTAATCCCATCAATAGTACTACGTTCAAGTGCAAACGACTGCAGGGTGCCATAGTTAATGAGCGCGGCCCCAATATCCCGCTCCGTCACCTCATACGGCAACCAGTGAATCCGCATTCTCACAACTTGCACATGGAAATCGTGGACCGTAGCACGAAACCCGTTCACAGTAAAGTTCCTAACATTCTTCAATGTTCGTTTCGCAGCTGGCGTCCTAAGAACCACTTGATATGCATTATTCGCCCTTAAGGGGCAAAATGCTTCAACATCTCGTAAGTCAACATATTTTGCAATTGCATCTCTCAAATGTGGCAACACGTACGGACGCCCTTCTTGGGTAGCTAGCACAATAACCGAATTCATCATTTTAATGTTCGCTAGTCCACCACGGTACAACCTCTTCAGCCACTCTACATCACGAGTAGATTCTTCTAAATCTTTGTCTCCACTTACGTAATTATGGTCCAAACCAGGGTCAACAGCATTTTCCTCCATGTCGTCAGCCTTGGGAACAGCAATTGTCTCAATACCATTGTCATTTATTGTTACGTTGGTTGCTGGTCGAGATAGAGGAACCTCATCCGTAGCACCGGGTTTACGCACATAAAATCCTTCAAACACGACTCCTCGCTGACCCACCACTCGGGCCCCATCACTCAACACTGCCCGACGAGCTGCATTGTTCAGACTGACATTGTTCGCACATTGATTGTTAAGCCCAGCCTCTGCATCCAAGCCTAAACTACTTTCAACAACTTTCCCATCTGTAATTCCGTATAGTTTCAAGTCCACTTCTTCAATACCGACTTCCACAGCCAACTGCAGCACTTCCTCAAACTTTTGGTTCGTGACGAAACCCATATCTACCTCCCTTTGCCTCAAAACACCTCTTTCTTTTAGGTCAAGCAAGAAGCGCTTAACTTGTCGCGCCATCTTGATACTGACGTGCGTGCCTAGACACACACTAGTGAAGCACGATAAATCTAAACAACGTTGCCAAAGAAATTGTATTCACGTCCAATTCACGAAAAATAAACCAACTCTAAAAACAAAGCAAAATAAACAAAGCCAAAAACTGGTGAAGAGGCCACCAAGTTGAGAGTGGTTCGGCCCTTCAAAGAAGTGATATCAACACACCAAAACTAACGAAATAAAACAAATTACAACAAAATTAAAACCAAACCAAAAACCTATAAAGAGGTGACTAAGTTAAGAATGGTTCGGCCTATAGGCAAAAGGTAGTATCAAATTGTGGAAAACCAATTTCTTGTTGACGTGCTACTTTATTACACATCTGCGCGGTAGTGGAGTTGAGTCTAATACACAATTAAAAAAAAAAAGGACTGATATCACATCAAAAACCAAAACTAGTAAAAGGGGCCACCAAGTTCCGAATGCTTCGGCCTTTTAAAGGAGTGATATCAACACATCAAAACATTCGCCAACTTTATCGCACCGAATAATGCTTTGGACGTTAAATAAAAAATTGAACATGCTACCGAAATTAGCAATGTTCTGGTTTTCATTTAACCTTCGAACTATTAAGCTGTGTGATTAACTTGACGAATGTTTTGGTGTGTTGATATCACTTCTTTGAAGGGCGGAACCATTCGGAACTTGGCGGCCCCTTTTACCAGTTTTGGTTTTTGATATGATATAAAGAATTCCCCTTGACGAAACAATTTTCCCAATCACTTCTAAACTCAATTACTGACTCGTTTCGTTGCGAGCTGGCAGAGCTAAAACCGCCGCCATGTTGGAATTTCAGATAATTTCTAGCTTCTAGCTGCGAGAATGCAGAGGCGAGTTATTGCGTAAACGTGCTCTTATGTAACAAGTCATTCTCGGTCGCCGAATACTGTTTGCTAGTCAACCGTTATTTATTTATTATTAGTTTCCCGTTGCTACGAAATGAATACGGTAATAAATAACAAATTGTATGTATTATTAATAACAACACGGATATATAATGAACAAAGCGCTACAGTAATTTTAAACATTGCTACAAGATTGTTGTCATTTCACGCTATTTCCAAAATTTGCTATTCTCCCTCAAAGTACATCTTCTAGCAATGATCAAACGTCGGTAGCTTCTCGCAGCGAGAATTCAAAATCCAACACGGCGTCCATTTCGTGGGTATGGAATCGAAGACGAACCATCGAATGCCGGCATAAAAAAACAGTCCGTCGTCTTGTACTGCATTAAAAATTGTTTTCTTGTTGTCATAAATCGACGCTCAAATGTTGCAAGCATCGTATACCGTGTCACGAGGAGAAGATTTGCGTCTGCGTCGTTGCCATGGTTAATGATAAGCATAGACAACTCGAAAGCCGCATAGTCCGGTAAAGGCGAGAAGCATCCATCAGATTTACTATTCATCAAGTAAAAGCTAGTGAGGGAGAAAACTGTCACCCTTAGGACGCGTTTAGGCAATGAAACATTCTCGCTCGCCGAACACGGCAACCGTTATTTATTTATGATTAATTTCCCGTTTCTGTTAAATGGATGCGGTAATAGGGAACAAATTCAATGCATTATAAATAACAACACTGATAAAGAACAAAGTGAACAGTCATTTTAAACATTGGTACGTCATTGTTGCCATTTCACGCTATTTCCATTCTCGCTGAAAAAAACAGCTTCTAGCAGCGAGAATTCAAAATCCAACATGGCGTCCATTTCGGGGTTGTCAAATCGAAGAGAAAGCATCGAATACCGGCATTCAGAAATCTGTCCGTCGTCTTGTACAGTAGTAACAATTGTTTTCTAGTTGTCATAAATCGACGCTGTCATATTGCACGCTTCGTACGTCTTGTCGCGAGGCATGAGGATGAGATTGGCGGCCGCGTTGTTGCCATGACTACTACGTATAGACAACTTGAGAAAGCCACATTTTTTGGTAAAGGCGAGAAGCAGCCTGCACATTTAGTATTAACCAAGTGAAAGCTAGTAAGCGAGAAATTTGCCGTTGTCGAGCCCTTACGCCTCGTTTATGCTAGCTTTTACTTTGTTAATACTAAATGTGCAGGCTGCTTCTCGCCTTTATCAAAGAATGTGGCTTTCAGTTTCAAGTTGTCTATACGTATATAACCATGGCAATAACGCGGACGCAAATCTCCGCCTCGTACCTTGCGACACGACGTACGAAACGTGCAATATGACAGCGTCGATTTATGACAACTAGAAAACAGTTTTTACTACTGTACAAGACGACGGACAGATTTCTGAATGCCGGTATTCGATGCTTTGTCTTCGATTCGACAACCCCGAAATGGACGCCATGTTGGATTTTGAATTCTCGCTGCGAGTAGCTATTTATTCTACCGTCGTTTGATTACTGCTAGAAGCTGTTTTTTCAGCGAGAATAGCAAATTTTGGAAATAGCGTGAAATGGCAACAATGTTTAAAATGACTGTTTCACTTTGTTCTTTATCCGTTTTGTTATTTATAATACACTAGAGGAAGCCCGTGCTATGCACGGGGCCGGTCACATTTCCCGGGACACATTTCCCGGGACATTTTCCCTGCGATTTGTCAGATTGATCGACCACTCATGCCTGGCTCCTTTTTGGCTGCAGGTAGAGTGGGAGAGTGCATTTTCAATGCGGGCGCGAGGAGGGGAGAAGTGGTTCTCCTTAAGGCTTTCCTTTTAGCCGGCCTCCGATATTATAATGAAGATTTAATTTGTTGCCTGTTACCGCATTCGTTCAACAGAAACGGGAAATTAATCGTAAATAAATAACGGTTGCCTAGCAAATAGCGTTCGGCGAGCGAGACGGTCTCGTTGCATAAACGCACCCTTACAGTCATTTGCGAATAGCATACTTTTAGAGGAAGACCAAGTCCAAACCATTGCAGGCGGACGTCTATTTCTTGCCATGCTCGGATTTTATTTACCCATTCAGCCCAACGACGTGCATTACGAATCAGAGTCAACAAACGACTCAAACAAAAGTCTCAAACTTCACCGTGAAGTTGTGAGAAGACCTCAAACAGTGTAAGAAAGCACAACGGCAGTGGTCAGAGTAGTCGGCTACCGGCCAAGTGGATGCCAGACGAATCCAACGTCCTGTTGTTGTTTGTAAGTTTTTAAAAATATTGTCTAAAAGTCGTCTGATTTGTTGGAAAAAAGGTAGGTACACGCTTGTGGTTTGAAAGGGGCTTAAATGTGCCTATTCACTGAATGACATTCTGCAGCATCTAGCGCCGCCTACCATTATTTAGTTCTATGTAGTACTTGATTTCAACTAGCGAAGGAATGCGCAAAGATATTTCTTTTTACACAACAAACAAACCCTTTGAACTTCTCGTGACCTGAAAGGAGGATTGTCACCACATGACAAGCTGTAGCATCTATAGCCATTTGCCGATATCTAGTTCTGTCTAGCCCTTATTTTCAACTGGCGAAGGAACACACAAATAAATTTCTTTTTTGCACAACAAACAAGCCACATGCCTCCTTAATTACTGAGTGTAAAGTTGGTGCGTCCACGTGCACTAGGGAGCAAGCGGTCAAGGTTAAAGATATCACTGTCACTAGATGGCGCCCATCTAGCGGTTCATAATCTGCGTTTCAAAACGGTCGATATATATAGAAGAAAGCGCCCGTGATTATGTTAGGCTTAAGTTTACCGTTTGCTCTCTGGTGCACGTGGGCGCACCAACTTCGCACTCAATAATTAAGGAGGCACGTCGTTTGTTTGCTGTGTAAAAAAAAAAAAAAATATTTGTTTGTTACTTCGCCTGTTGAAAGTAAGGGCTAAGTCCACTTACGGTTCACTAGGGTGAGCAGGTGGTAAAGGTTGTGCTGTTTGTTCGGCTTAGGTGTTAAGTAGGTTATTGTGTGCGCGGCGTATCTTGAGTCCTGGAAGTATTTTACGAGCGACTACGTCTTCCTGGAGGGGGCGGCTTTAATCGACGGCCGCCATTGTTTATGTAACCATCTTGGGTATCAACAAGGCACTCTGCTGCCAAAAACGTACAATCGATTATCTGTGTTCGTTCTGCGGCGAACTCAAGATAGGACGCACACACTTTAGGAGTAGGTTTTTAAATTAGAGCGTATGGATTTGTGGGCCTGTAAGCTCTGAAATAAAGTAAAGTAAAGTAAACAAAACTAGATAGCGGCAAATGGCTATAGATGCTGGAGTTTGTCATGTGGTGGCATTCCCCCTTTAAGGTCACGAGAGGTTTCAATGGACGTGATTGCTTGATTGTAATTGTCCTCTTGGCTGAAAAGCAGGTTCTCAGCAATATATAAGTGCGTTTCTCACCTTTCCTTTCAAGCAGTGTAACCCAATGAGAAATCTGAAAAATGATACAGGCTACAAAGATTAGTATGAAGAAAATCTTACACCCGTTCGAAGATCATCGTTAATCGGCACATATGCGGATTAAGGGGTAAACACGCTCTGAATGGGGTGGACACATCCGAAGTAAAGTGAATCGTATCCGAGTTATATGAATCCGCATTCATAGGTGGATCGAACGCGCTTCTCTTAGCATCACTTCACTTGAGTGCGGGCTCCGGATGCAAATGTGGATCGAATTCCGAATTAGCAACATCCTGTCACCAGGTGGCCATCGCGTTTCGTTTACTATTTACTCAAACGCACCTCGCATAAACAAAGGAAGTATGTACTCATTTTCAAGGTGAGTTTATACGACTGCCAGCACCTATTATATAAAATGAAATTTTAAAAATCAAACGATTTATGGGCTGGTGGCGCCACGGCGTGAGCGGTTGAGAAACTAGAAACTGACCACTTTTTGCCACTTCTTTCCTCTTGCGCGCATAACAGGGTCTAGAAAATATCCGATCTAGCAAACTAATCCGGATTCGATTCGTATTTCTCTCAATTAGGAATTCGATACCGAATTAAAAGCCTGCGCTCCGAACGTGGTATAAAACTTCGTTCGGAGCGCAGGCTTTTATACACGTTTGGGTTGGAGAGTACTGAAATCGACCACTATTTTCTCAGGCAAACGTAGAAATAGAAATAGAAATACTAAAAGAAAAGGCACACGAAGCACCCACCCAAACAAACATCAACAATTAACGAACTAACACATCGAAACGGGATTTGAAAGCATTAAGAGATGGGGCACAAACAATATGAGAGGGAAGGGCATTCCAGGCATGGACAACCCTTTCCGTAAAGAACTGGTAGCGAAGTTTAGTCCGGGACACAGTACCACAGATGCAAAAAGGATGGCCACGAGTATAATTGAAATTCGGTGAAAAAAAAAGATCAGAGTTAACGTTAAGGAGGTTATGAGTAATTTGGTAAGGAAGGAACATGTCCCTACGATGAAAACGGTTTTGAATGGTAGTAAGTTGAAGCCTACGTAGGCGGTCGGGGTAGGACAAAGAACGAATGGTGGGACACCATTTAGTAAGGCGCCGCTGACAATTTTCAAGGCGGTTCAATGAGTAAAGATTGTAAGGGCGGCAGATTTGAGAGCAATAATCAAAAAGTGGAAGAAGGAAAGTTTTGAATAAGAGTAAACAGGGAAGGAGTGAGATCAGAGAAACCTCTAAGAATCAAATGTGCCTTCCTGAAAACTTTAGAGATGACATTTTCAGTGTGACGATTGAAATTAAGAGAACTGTCAACAGTGATACCAAGGTCCGTATGACTAGCGACAGGAGTAATTAGCTTTCCGGACAGACGGTAAGGAAAGCGCGGGTTGTTATGACCAAAGTAAAGAACATGGCATTTATCAGTGTTAAAGAAAAGGGAATTTGCAGTTGACCAATCAGCGACGCGTTGGATATCAGCTTGAAGCAACTGGCAAGAGATAGAGTCAAAGAAAAGTTTCAAGTCATCAGTGTAACAGACACTGGAGGAGGAAATGTGTTGGTGCATAGGTGTTCGCAGGGCCTCATTAACCCGTGTTGGGGCCCCGAGACAGACCTTTGAAAATGGCCCCCTCACACTGACGTGGGCCCCTCATCTAAATACGGGGGATCACTCATCATGACATGGGGCCCCTCTCCTGATGTGGAGCCCCCTTACCCTCTCGCCCCTTTGCCCTGATATAGGGGCCCCTCATCCCTTACCCTGGTACGGGCCCCTCATCCCGATATGAGGTGCCGTCACCTTGATATTGGTACCTCTCATCCCTCACCCTGATACGGGATCTCTAACCCTGATACGATTGGGGCTAAGATACTCTGATATGGTGCCTCTTCTCCCGAATATGAGGCTTACGCGGCTGGGCCATGTGCCCAAGGCAAGATTTTGTGAATGCCACAAATGAGAAGCTATAGATGCAATAATGTGCAGCTTTCTACGATGCCAGGAGGAACAATAAACTGTACTGAGTGTAAAAGAAAAATAAACCTTTTCTTAATATTAAAATTGCTGCAATGCATTAGAGAAACAGCCGTCATAAGTGAAAAGTATAAAAAAAAATATTTTACATAATGAAAAGTGCATTGTTTGGGGCCCCGTTTGGGCCCCAGACTTCCGTGGGGCCCCGAGGCAACTGCCTCGACTGCCTCGTGGGTAATAAGCCACTGGGTGTTCGAGGGTAAGGTAAAAATATTGTACGTACAATGTGCTGCAGGAATGTATGGGTAATTGTTTGGAAACCTTACTTTTCACGCTATTGACTTAATTCACCTACCTATCGATTCCTTTCGTCGTTAGGGTTCCAAAAATCATAACGAAAACGT
>JAHWFP010257107.1:0-11461 GCA_023313725.1 Lithobius niger
AATCCTAGTCATATCACTTGAAACAGAAATGCATAAAAGTGGCGTACTGCAGTGACGTACTACCTTTACTGATTTGTCCATTTATCAAATTGTTGTTCAGAAGTGGGCATACTGGTAAAGGTTGTCGGGATTTGAAGAAGGGTCATTCAATAAATCCTGCATGAATCAGTCACGTCACTCAAATGAAACGTAAGTGTATAAAGGTGGTTTACTTTAAGTTATTTCTACTGTATGATTTTCTGTTAGCCTGACATACGTACAGCAATTTGTGTGTATTTGTTAAAACAAGTGCTCAGGTGCTTATGCAATCAGTGGTCAAATTTGACCACTGGCTGGTCAGTGTGGAATTTGCAGCAATTTAGCGTCATGACCTGTTTGAAACACTTGCTCACACCCATTTAATCCACATAACGTTTTGTACCATCGGAAGTGCATCCATGATGAAATTTTTGGTAAATGGGAAGGTGGGCGGGAGAATGGTCACAAATCAGCTAGGGGTTGGAAAACAGTCGCTAGTACTAGATCTAACAAAAGATTTTCAATAATATAATTATTGAGCAAACATTTTTTTTTAAACCTCTGATTGTTCAACACAAATAGCAGTATTCTCATGGCATTCTTTTACGGCACTTTTGAGAAACGTGACACGACAATGCCACAAAGGAAAGCCCATGCATTGATTTGTCTGCACGAGTTTTTGCAATTGTGATTTTTACACAAATGGAAGAAGAGAAAAAATGAGAAAAGCTTAACGGTAGAAACTGTGCTGTAATCATTACCACACTACTAAATGGAATTGGATTATTAAAAATTAAGCACTTCAGTAAAAATGTTGAAAATAGTGAGCCCATCTTGCGGCAGGTGATTTGGTAAGTCACTTATTGTTTCATTATCCTGGGGGACAGGGAGGGGGGGGGAGGAGAAAAAGGGGTGATCGCTACAACCTTTCCCCCTCTTGAGCTGCGCCCGTTAACTAAACATGAAGCTAAAAACCGAACATTTGAGCGGACATACCACACACTTACAGAACACAGAGCGGCCTTAATAATTACTCCACAAAAATAGGTCAACATTTTGTCTTGCTTAGCTCTTATCTTTTCCATTAGTAGCGTTATTTGCATGAGAAGTACAGAAATTGGAGAAGTAGCGGTGATTTCAGTTTAGCAATGATAAAAATTAGTCTCCAACTGACTTAAATGAGTACAACCTTATGAACAGCTACAATAAATTTTTTATGTTACCTTGACAGTTAGTAATCGAGTAACGGTGACTTTCCCAATTTCCGCTTGTGCCATCACAGTGATGTTGATTTTTCCCAACTTATTGACGGTAATTGGAATATACACTACGGAAGAATCGTGGGGTGGAATCTGAAAAATGCAAATAATTTTTATTAGAGTTTTATTAAAGTTGTTCTTCAAGTTGACGTAATAGCGTAGTGACCTCCATCGTATGTCCTGCATTATTGTAACCATTAGCATCTAAAATTATTCCTAAAGCTAGAACAGGAAGAGATTCCATGGAGTAATAAATGTATTTTATTCCCGGTCTTTAACTTGTATCAACTATAAGAGATGTTGTATCTAAAGATGACTGTTTGGTTATGGGCTTGGTATTGGGTATATTTCAAGTTATGTTTTAGGTACTACGTTTGTATCTAGGTCATGTATTATAGTTGCTGATTGATTCTGTAAACTTTCATGAGGCTGCTGAACTAATAGTTATGGTGTAACTCGTTACCATTATCTCACTTGAAGTTCTTTTCGTAGACTTCACATTGTGCGTTTGTAAGCCAGGAACATGCGGGTAATTAGAAATCTTGAAGTCTAGACAATTAACGTTAGCGTATTTTACTTTTAAATTAGTATGGCTGATGCAGGGCCGGATTAAGGTTACTCGAAGCCCTAGACAAAATTCTTGAGAGGGACCACTCCCCTTCCAATAATTTTCTTCCACGTAAACAGCTCATTACCTAGGGACAAATGGAAAAGAATTGTGGGAAGGGAAAAAATTTTAAGAATATTTCTTGTCAGTTACTTCTCAAATCTTACCTTCTAGAATTTTAAACTCAAAACTCTCTTCTTATTCTGTCCATTTTTTTTATGAGAGAAACTTTATTTAGCTGACAGAACTGATAGCAATATTTTGCCACTTAACACACAAAAAAAAAAAACAGACTGGTATTACATAGGCTAATTCACAATAACTTCGGTAAAGTGTATTTCTTCCGTGGAGGGAAAATGCCGTGAGTTGGCGCAATATACTGGCAGGAAAATTGAACTAGGCTAGGAAAAATGGTTGAAGGTCTAACCATGAGGAGGAAATAAAAGAAGAGAAATTAGCAGGCATTATCATTATATTTTCTTTGCTGCCACTGCGCACAAAAATTTGATTGAAGAAACTTAATTCGGCGAAACGTGGACATAGTTCATGAGCGACCAAGCCGTACCAGTGTTGCAAATGGTGCATCCAACACCAGTTTACGTTGCACGGTATTTCTCATACTTTCTTTGCTGTGAGTTGTTTGTTAGTTGTAGTTGTGACTTTCTAGAACTGCTATCATTTTCACAGTCCTTTGTGCTTGATGTATCTGGTAGGTTGCTCTTGTGGGAAAAGGGTAGGATGTGATAACACGTTTCTAGGTTACCAACTAAGCAAAAATAGTGAATTTTATTGTAGCTGGATGGGAAAAAGCTTTTATTTATGTCTTTATTATTTTTGTGTGCTTGCCCCTTAGAAATTAGGGGCCAGAGACAAATGTCCCTGTATCCCTGTTTTAATCCAGCCCTATGGCTGAGCCTACAGCCCAGAGTTCCAACAAGCCTTTTCTAAACCAATCAGAGCATTGCATTCGTGCTGCTTCTAACGAATCAGTAGCTGAGTAGAGAAAGTCCAAATCTCTCGTTGCTAAGACATAATCAGAAGTGTGTAGGAAGCGGAAATCGTCAACCTACTACAGGTCTGCGGTTGTGGATCTATAAAAGTAAACTGAGAACATGTTAGCACTGCCTTCTATCACTGCCTGGTATAGCGAGAGGCTATAGGTTTTTTTTTTGCGTTCTGCGTTCGCAGCCAAGCACATAAGAGGGGGAGCAGTCATCGATCGTAGTCGCGGGATAGGTTGTACGGTTGATCATGGGTTGTCTATTATAAAGCTACCGGTATATCGGATAAACTAAATTGGTGAGGGCTTAACCCCTTCTCAGAGACCTGTGCGGAGATGATAGGTTCACAAGTTGCTATCCGTTCACAAAGCGAACTTTAACTTCAACAAAAGGAAGTTGGAAGGTGTAATTATAATTTCATCTTCAAAATGCTTTATAGATTTTTAAACCAACATATCACGTACGTACCAAACGTGTTCACAGCAAGATAACCTGGACTGTTAGCACTTCATGATATTTGAGCTGTGTCGATTTATGCTGATTGTTGTAAGTTGAACAATTCAACTGTAACAATGCAATAAATACCATGAATATTCTACTACTATGCAAGTCCTTATTCCAGTTATGCTGTCTAGGGGACTTTGGGCAAGTCATATTTCTTTATAAAGCCACGCAATCAACGGTCAAAGCATTGAGGAAGAAGCATTCCTATAGTCTGGTGAAGTTCTTTCCATCATTTACATTACATCTTTACCCTTGTGAAGCACGTGTGTTTAATGAGCTGTCATATACATGCATTTAACGTAACTTATTTGCGTATCTGTAACGTTAACACCCTATGCACACAAGTAGGAAAGCTATGTTGATATTCCTATTCAAGAGTGTGAGCAACAGAAGGGCTGCAGTTATCTGGAATACTTGCCTTCAGGCATGCTTAAGTACTTATCTCAAAAGTATTCATCTTATCACCATCATGAGATGCATCCCATATTACAAGGCTTTCATAAAGAAATACAAAAACTGCTTATGCAAAAAATCGCAACATTATTATTTTGCTGCTTTTGCTGTTCCTGCTCTAACATATGCCAGATAGTAGCAAGACATGTTGCCACACTGCCCCATTTGTTGTCGCATTGAGTTTCGTTTCTGTTTGGACCCAGAGTTTGTCCATAGTTTACCATCAACAATACACATCTTAATTTTTGTTTGTTAAGACTTACTACGTTATTGACAGTACCCTTCATATTCAGTAACCTACACATTGCCTACTGCCAGCCCCTTTTCACTGTTACCGTGGAAAGAATGAACACGCTCTCCCTTTTTAATGCTACTGTGTAAAGAATGAGCAACCCCTTTTACGTTGTTGCCATGAAAGAATGAACATGCTCACCCTATCACATTAAATCTTCATTTGGATTGGCTGGCATAATGACTGCCTATCCCTATCCACAGCCTTCTCGCCTATACCCCGGCCTAAGCCTATACGAGGATTTATCGAATTAAAATGCTATATTAGCCTTTTTTCCCTCTAAATTTGTACTTTTACAGCCTTATAAGCTTGATAAAAGTGAAAGTTCAGGGCTCTCTCTGCCCATTTACTTCTTTTATCTCTTCAACGTTTTCTACAGACGTCTATTGGCCATAGGTTCTAATGGCATCTCCCTTGATCTGTTACACAGGTGCCCATCACACGCATAGCACAATGTGTAGCGTTTGGCACCTCTACAACTGGTTCCCCAGCCTCTGAACTCCGAGCTAGAGCCTGCCTGTTCTCCTAAACAGCACTTGAAATGATGATTTTGAACAAAATTTCTCCTATCTACTGCCAAGTCAACATTAGAAATGTTATCCGTTTCAATATGCTAGTTGGGAAATGTCATTTGCACCTTCCCCGATGATTGTGAGTTTGGCATGCCTCAGGTTCCTTTACAAACATACTTAATGTGCATTTATATTCAACTTCATCACTACCTAGCATAGAAATCAGTTTTGCACCCAAAGTTTACTTGTCACTACCAACCATAGAAACCAGTTATTGGACTTAAAAGTGACACCATCACCGATTGAAAAGTGAACGAAAATACCATAGCGCCATGTAGCAGCAGTGATATTGTTAACTTTATAGCTTGCTCCCAGGTGCACGAGGGTCTACCACATTTTCATTCAATAATCAAGGAGATTGTGGCTTGTATGTTTTGTTAAAAGAAATGCCATTGTACATTCCTTCCCTTGAATTAAGTTTGGTGCAATAACTGGTTCCTATGTTAGGTAGTGATGAATGACCTTAAAGTGGCACTATCACCGATGGAAAGTCTGCAGAATCTAGAAACATCTACCGCTAGCTAGTACTATTTAGCGCTTGCTTACACCACGGGAAGTGTAAGCAAGCGCTAAATAGCACTAGCTAGCGCTAGATGTTGCTAGATTATACAGACTTTCCATTGGTGATAGTGCCACTTTAAGGTCATTCATCACTACCTAGCATAGGAACCAGTTATTGAACCAAACTTAATTCATCATTACCTAGCATAGGAACCATTTATTGCACCTAAGTTAATTCTTCAATACCAAGCATAGGAACCATTTATTTCACCTAAGTTAATTCATCACTACCTAGCATAGGAACCATTTATTGCACCTAAGTTAATTCATCACTACCAAGCATAGGAACCATTTATTTCACCTAACTTAATTTATCACTACCTAGCATAGAAGCCAGTTATTGCAGCTAAGTTGAGTAAAGATTTAAAAACTGCTAATATTTGTTTGTGTTAATATTTAGAATCGTACCATCACTATGTGTTGATGCTCGTCATTGTTGTGGTGCCCATCTGTGGACCGTCTTCGAGTTGGCAGAGGAATTTCATTGGAATCTACTTCCAAGACTTGATAGTCAGATGAACTTCCTAAAATGACTGCTGCCTGGGTAGAAATTTAAAACAAATGTACATAAAAACACTAAAATTGTAGCCTTCGAGTCACATAGTCCAAAGTTGAAAAATCACCTTATATCACGGTTATTTTCATAATCATAATCCCTTTGAAAATTTGTAATCCAACGTAAGCTAAACATTTCTCTAATATCAACAACTATGTTCCAGCAAAAGATAGAAGATAGAAGTAATAATTTCATAAAGCAGCATGAATCTGATCATAATTCCAACTACAATCGTTACTAAAAATGTTTCAGGTCAGACGTTTCACTAACATCAGTACTAGCAAGTCAACAAATCCCTAGGAAGAATAAGTTTCTTACCCGTATTTCAACTGGTTGGTTATTGAATACAGTGGCTCTAAGTCCTAATTGTTCGCCAAGAAAGCATTTTGTTGGCATTTCCAAATTCATGTAAAAAGGACGTTCACTCGAAACCTAGGATTCAAAAAATGAAGCTCAAAACGTTTTTTTCACACTTCATTACCACACACATACCTGCAACCATTGTGCGTCAGTCAACTAACCTCAACTGGTTCATCCAGTACTCCCAAACCTTTGGCTTTATTGAGGCTGAAACCAGTTACTACCCAATCTGAGGATCTTTCAGGGACTGTAACGTTCAGTTTCACAAATCCCTTGCGGCTGTTTAGAAAAGATATAGAGTTATAATGTTACTTGTGTTAAAGTAAGCAAAGTTCATGTTTAGACAATTGCCGGTAATTATTTACTTTTTACCCAAGGAACAAAACATTTGAACACAACAAAATGACTGCAACAACCTTGATATTTTTCAGAACCACTATCGGTAAAATTCATAATTCTTAATCCACGAACATTGATTGATATTTTGTTTGTGAGATTGTGCGTTACGAATTACAAATTTTATCGATAGCAAAGCACTCAGAGTGACAAGCTCACCAAGCTCATCCCACCAGCTGGCCTCCACAGCTTCCAACAACGCTTATGTGCCACCTCGCGGCGCAGCGAAGTAAGCACTTGGAGAGAGATGATCGACCATCATGGCTGCTCAGTTTGTATCGTTGTTTAGCGAAGTAAACGAGTTTTATGCAGTTAGAACAAATTTTACCTAGTCACGATTGTCTACGAAGAGACGGTCAAGGGCAGGCCGCCTTGTCCCTAGCAACACAAGATTGAATACTTGACTGAATCAGAAAGTAATGAGAGTTGGGTTGGTGTCTGTGTCCCCAGAAACATGTTATAGTAAATGCGCTTAACAGATGCTCGAAAACTGCAACAGGCATTTTTTTTCCAATCCCATTAAGCCATTTGAAGATTTTTGTATTTTAGAGTTAAGTGGTAATCACAGTTCAAATAAAAATAAGACAAACGTACAATAGCATCCATGCCTCTTGCAATTGCTATGCAACGACAAACATTTTGGGAGTTGCAACGGTTCATTCAAAGCAGGAAGGAAGACGGAACCAATACAGACGAAACTCAAAGAATCTTGATTCAGCTTCACCTCTGCAATGATCAGGCTCACCATTTAAGCTGACATCATCAAAACACTAACAAACCTTGTTTAGTTGAAGGTGAATGGTTTTGCATCCATATGTACGTGAGAATATTTGATCCAAGCAGCAGCGAAGGTCAAATTAATGCCTCGTTCCTAGTAAACAAGTTGTGTGCTTTGTGTAAATGTATAGGCCATTTTATAGGCCAATTCACAGTTTCAGTCACCAACATTCTCTGACGCGTAATCATTACTCAGCCCCCATAGAAAAGCCAGCTTAGATTGTTTCTTCACAAAGGATAAGTTTTTATTTAAATGGTTCATAACATTTGTGATTAAAAATGTTGCCTACAGCAATAATCTTACCCAATTTGTACATCTTTCCACAGCCATAGATTGTTATAGAGCCGCTGTATGTGATTTCTCCTGTAGATATGCCATGCTTTCATATTGATGTCTTCTTTATTAGTACCTGCAAACCAATGATAGTGGCAATCGTTATATGAAAATTATGATCAAACTGATAAAGAAGGTCATGACTGTGATGGGCAATTTGTATTCTTGTAATACCCCTCCCCCTTTCCTCCAATATTCTTTCTCCACTCTACCCTCCCCTTTTGTCCCATCCTCCCCCCCTTCACTTCCTCCCCTTTACTACACGTACTCACGTACTGTAGTTGAATTTGGATGGGTAGTTCAATTAAATATTACGCTCCCTCTCTCCCTTTAGCAACATATGGCAAAAATTGATTCTGTCTGCATCCCAAACAACAAATAACAATTAACTCTTAGGTTCAGTTAATGTATAACCGTATGCTTATTGGTAACAGACAAACTAGCCTTCCCACTCCCAATATCATTAGTTATTATAGAATTAGAATGCCAAGACCAGGGCTAATAGACACACTGTCCAACATATAGACATTCCCCATCCACGCCCCCCCCCCAAACCCACTCCCAGTCTATCGCTTTGGCTTGAGTGATCCGTATCGTGTGAAAATTCTTTGTCCTTCACGCATGACATTATTTAATACATGCCGCTGAGGTGAACTCGCACAGCAAATTGTTAGTCGAGACAACAATATGCCTATTTCCACTTTTCCCTGGCAACATGCTCGCCCGTTTTCATTGCTTCACTGTTAATTGTTGCGGTGCTTGTCCTTGTTCTTTTCTTGCTGTGAATCTTTGCTTTATAACGTAAGATTAACCATACTAGCAAACATCCGAGTTATGAAGATTTCAATAACTCGGATGAGAGAGAAATGTTCTAGGCCTAATACGTAAATTTACTTTCTGTATTCTCCTTTCCATCTTACATATCCTGAATTGAATATAAGACAAGTGAACACCGAAGCAAACACAGATTCAAGCGAATGACTCAACAGCAATCTTACGAGCACATATGGATAGCTATGCAATCATGTGCAGTATTTGGTGTAGAAATGACAAAAGAAGTGACTTTTTGGTTTAAACACATGAAATTGGCTGTAATAGTTTTTTTTTTTTTTACAATTTGTAATTATTTTCTGCCTCCTCACACTAAAAGGAACTTTCACTGTTGTGTATAATGACAAATGGCTTTGTGTTGTTCATGTCATGCTCAGGGTCACTAGCCTTATAGATCGGGTTTTCTTACAGTTGTTTCTAATACTCAGCTTAGCCATCCAATGGAAAGCCTAAATAACTCCAAAAATATTTTAGGTAGGCATTTCATCTTCAAACTGATGCGTCTCATGCAACAAACTTCCCTTGTCACAAAATTTCAATCAAATCGGAACAAAATTCCGAAAGCTACCATTTCCCAAACAGACAAAAACGCAAAGACTAACTCCAAATACAGTTCAGTATTCGAACTCACTCGCTCGGCGCCTTTAACACCTTACTAAGCTGTTGCAACTGATGCTTATTGCTCGCTATGTTCCCAACTGCACCACCACAGCCTAGTGCATAAAACTCCACACCAGTAACACTAACTTTTCTCCTGTCCATATTTCACCCAGTAACTACACCATTTCCTGCATCAATGCCTTATGAACGAAGTTAGCTGAAGGCATTTACAGCATTTTCAAATGAATGCAAAAAGAATTCAGGTTATTATTAGATTTGAGGCACATAATTGATTTCTTTAGATTGTAATTACTCGACCGAGCGAAAACAGCTTTATGTTTCATGCAGTGCTAGGAGCAAGTAGCCTTGTAGATCAGGCACTCTTACCGTCAGTACAAATTTCATGCACCAAAGCTCCTTTGACATGAAATTTCAACCAAATCATAACAAAATTGTGAATGTTATCATGCCCCAAACAGACACACAAAATGTAAATTTTGTCAAGTACTCGACCTTGCTCACTTTGCTCACTCGGCCAAACAATTGTCTCCTATCATACTACGAACACAACAATTATGGTAGTGCTATGATAATTACTATGCTTCACTTACATGTCGATTCATCAGAACCGTCGTCACAGTCTTTGTGTCCATCACAGTGTTGAGTGGCAACGTAGCAACCACCTGACAAGCAGTGCCGCAAGCCGCTGGTGTGGTTGCATTTTTCTATTTAAAAAAACAAAGGTTAGGCTTTATTGCAAAGATTAGCAAGTTACATGAATAACAGGTAGGAAGGCCAAACGAGCTTGATTAAAGGTAAATAAATACAGATTCTGTTACATTTTTGGACTCAAAAGTCAAGACTGTGTGAGCAGGAGTTGAATGAAATCTCTACCTTTTAAGACTAAAGGCGAAGGCTTTCTGCTCAGCCATGCTGACACAACAAAGAAGTAATGGCTCTATCTTATATCTTGTATCAAGAATTTATAGGGTTTGGAATGAGAATTTGTAACTCTAAAAAGTCCCTATTGAAACACGTTAGATTCGTCCCCATTAGTTTTCAGAGGGCGCCACGTGTTCTATCTGGTAATTTTTTCTCATTTTTCAGCCCAAATCTAAAGTAAACTAAATCACAACTAAGTAGGCTAAATAATAATTAAATATAAGCTAGTTTCGTTTAGTTTAGTTTAATTTTAGGCTAAAAACTGAGTAGAAATTCCCACGTAAAACATGTGGTGCCCTCTATAAACTAAGACTGAACTAATGTGAATGAATCCAAGACGTTTCAGTATGGGTCTCAGCCACGAATTCTCCTCCCCAACCCTATAAATTCTTGCTTGTATCTTATAAAGGTAATAGAAGTACATTTTTATTTCTCTGCTTACAGTACTTGAGAATTTGGGCTGTTTTAGCTTATTTCTAAATGGGGAATTTTGACCTTAATTATTTCAAACTGTAGAATAAAACATTTAATCAATACAATGGGTTGCACCATCTCAAGTTTCACAATGTTTTGGTCTTGGTCTCGAGTTTCTGAGACTGAGACCAACAGGTCAAAATATCAGAAGAGACCGAGACCAGTAGTGGACGAGACGAGCCTAGACTAAAGGTTGCAGGTCTCGGTCTTGACCCACTTCTGCCTGCTCCGAATAAAAGAGCTGATTTATAATTATAATTTGTTATTAATTCAGTCAGCAAAACGTTCGCCTATGCTATCTGAAAACTGATACGACTACATTATCACCTTCACCCAACTCTGATTGTTCATTTTTGTCATCACTAACTATTAGTCTTTTCCTTCTTGATATCCCGTGAACTTCTCTGTTGACTGAACTACGATGTATGCAACTACATATCATAACATTCGTGTGGCTTACTACCTAGAACCTGGTGCATCACATGAAATTGAAACTGTATCCACAATTGGGTTACACGATGCAGTTTCAGCAGAACTTGTTTCGTGTCATCTCAATTGGACCAAGACCAACTGATGCAAATTATACAGGAATAAAATAACGAAAATTTTAACTAATGAAAATTACTTTTTACTTACCTAAAATACTTACCTTCAGTAATATTGCTAAACCACCTTTTTACGCTATTTACTGCTCGGTTATACTGAACTAAAAACCCAGTTTTTAGTTATACTGAACTAAAAACCCCATTTTTTATGTTCTCCCTAAGCTTTTCTCCACTGCCGCCAGGCGGCGCTGCACGTCCTTACCGACGTCAGCGCCCCCACCAGTCCAACCGCATCACTTTCACGGGCACTCCGGTTCAGTGATTGCGGGGAGGCGGGCGGGTCCTTACTGAAGGTAAGTATTTTAGGTAAGTAAAAACT
>JAHWFP010257108.1:0-25231 GCA_023313725.1 Lithobius niger
CCACAGGCTTCCCGGACTTCTTGGCCTTTCTACCACGATCTCCAGTCCTTATCTCCCGTACTTCTGTTACTGTTCCTGGGATAACTCATATCCGTCCATCTGCTTGTTCCTTGGCTCCTGAGCCAAGCGTTTCTACCAGCCCGTCGCTGTACTCACGGGCCTTGTCTCCAGTTGGATCACCCCGACTTTTGTGCACTGCGATTTTGACACCTCCTTCCCCGGCCCAGGAGCTGCTTTAAAATGTCATTAGGACGTGATCTCCATGATTTGGATGCCATGGTCCACTTCGTCTTTATATTACACTATTCTGTACTTTTGATTTTTGACGTTGTTAATAAAACAGCCTTATACGATAGTAAGGAATGACGTAGTGAAGACAATGGTAACGTGAATGTAACATCAGGACCCTGTGATCAGTTGCGCCATCGCAGCATGCCTCATGACGGACGGCGTAGTCACAACGTAAAGTATACTAGCGTGGCGTAAAAGATAATTTTCTCATTGGTGTTATTGTGTTCTTCTGGTTCAAGATGGCTGCATCCATAGGGTGACTCCCCAAGATGGCCGAGTCCTAAAATGGCATCTATGATTACCCGTAATTGATGGCTGTATACAGACCTTATTACCCGAACGGCAAGGTTAAGTCACCACAAGTCTATCCCAACTATATAAGTTAGTCGTGTTTCATAGAGTAATGGACAATTTAGCAACAGGCTGCAATAGAGATGGATGAACGTCTTTATACACCTTCTGGTCGTGAAAGAACCTTTATCAATAGGTGGACGCACGTTGGAAATTTGTCAGCGAGGATACTGCCTGCAGCAGGTTTCTATAGATGTGAAGAAGAAATGGATAAGAAATACAAAGCGAACGACGTCGTGATGTGTCCCTATTGCAAACCGTGTAAACTCGGTGATTTTGTGCAGAGACCAACCATTGTTAGATCACAAGAATTGGAGCGCATACTGTCCATTTGTACACGCATTTCCGACCTGAAACAGTAGTGATGACCGAGGTGAATATTCTAAAGTTTATCCTCGAAGGTCCTATTGTGCATGTGCAAGAAATAATTCTGATAGACAATGGAGAGGTATTGATGTAACGCCTTCGCAGTAAGGTATAAAAGGGTAAGGAACAGGCAGATTTGGATCATACAACCGCCGAGATGAATGCTGACCTGTTCACTCAGTCAGGACAGGAGAGTACGTTCGAGGGAAGATGGGAGTACGGAGGTACCTTAACACCGCGTAAAATGGCCGAGACAGGGGTTTTCAAGTGTGGAGACAATGTAGATCGAAAGTATGATGCTCCAGATACAACCATGTGCGTGTACTGTGAGGTGCGCATATGTAATTGGCAAGTTGGTCAAAATCCACTGGACGAACACAAAGAGCAGGAGAAACATTGTTTATTCCTAAAACAGTTTCCAAAGGGTAACCATTTCATCAAAAATAGAGAGAAGGACATCGTGTATCCACGTGGTCGTGACAAATGTGATTGTGATGCTCACACACCGTACAGAAGATCGGAGAGACTCCTGTTGCAACGATCAAAGTCGGTTAGACCGTGATATAAAGGGAGGCAATAACGTGTGACCGTTACATAACCCTTCAGACCTTACACGTAAAGACACGATGGACCTGAAGCAAACACACTACCTCAAAATTGTGCTACTCTGTTTACTCCTGATCGATACGGCATTCATAATAAACAATACCGTCGAATACCATAACGAGGAAATGGAACCTAACCGAATAGAAGACTGTGGAAAAAATTCCTTGTTTGTAGAGACTGTTGTGTCATACCTGAATCGACAGCAATACGACTACATCACCTGTCTGGATGAGCATCATGTGTCAAACGGAATCATTCTGGAAACAAGATGTGACGAGGTGAACACATTTCTGAAGGTTAACTGAACACATTGATGAAGTTACTAAATGTAGTTTTGGTTTGACGCAATATCAAGCTGAAATTCTATATACCCACTTGACTGCTATACTCTAGTCTGTCAGTTAAATAGCGTAATAATAGTTTCCTTTTTTCTATTTCTGGCTTTGATCCAGCTGCTTGTAAACACAGTGAAAATAAAAACATGAATGAAGTGTCTCTTTACTTTACGTCTATTTACTTAAGCTAGCGACTAGTCGAGGATGACTTCATCGGTCGCAAATGACGTCACGAGTGAAAATTTGCGCGTAGTGTGCCTCTGAAGTATGGTTTTCCTATCAGTGTTGATTGAAAACCGTATCATACTTGATACGGTGTTCAACCAACCAGATAAGGATTTTTTTTTTGCGTGTGTGATTTTGGTCACTTTGTTGGACAATCGAAAAAGATCTATCTATTTTTTAAGTAAACCAACAAAGGTATGAAAGTTAGCGGAACAAACCGGAGAATCCCGGAGAAAACCACTCATGTGACTGGAAATTTTCGTGAATAGACCAGAATAAAAAAAAAACTTGGTCACAAGGCAAATTAAGCCAAAATGTATTATTTGTAAATATTTTTGAAAAGGTGACAGAAAGGTAAATTTTGAACGTAACGCACGAAGCCATTCCCTATCTTAATATCATACTGTATTGTAAGAATACAGTATGATATTAAGAGATACCCAAAAAAGTGTACCCGTCCCGGTCTTTCTAACCACATTTATTCATTGAAATGACTAACGTATGTTGTGTACCATAAAGCACAGTTGATTACAACGTTTTTTTACTTCGTCCCTAGGACGAAATAAAGGAGAATAGTAATCAACTACACTTTATGGTATGTTTCTTCTTCTTTGTCTTCTTTTTTTTTTTATTTTCTTGCTCTCCTTGTTATCGTGGTCAACGGGCGTTCCCATCGTCCGTTGGTATTACTATGAATAAAAACGAAGCTATACTTACCGTCATAAGAGGAAAGAAATGTAAAACACGCAATAAGTTAGCATTTATAAACTAATTGTGTACCGACTCTAAGCCACTCGTTGAGACAGAAACGTTAGTCGCCTGGACCTGGCGAGCACCGGTCGAGGACCGTATTCTATCCCATGCACTCGACAGATCCTTGCCCGTTAACGGCAACGGTGGCGGCGTCGGGGACGTTGGTGGTGTCTCCTGTTGGACGGGAGGATGTGGTGGTGGTAACAGTGGTGACTGAACGTCCACGTTGGTGTTGTTGTCACCACCGACGTCAACTACGTAGTCCAACGCCCGCCGGCATACGACGTAGACCATACCGATCTGCAGGACACCGGCAACCGTTGCAATTACCACACTAACTGTTAACTGCCACATCCTGAGTCTGAATGAATCTTAAAACCAAAGGGAACTAATAGAAGGGAACACTAATGGTTCGAAAGGCGCGCCTAGGGTCAGTAACGGGTCAGACTTAAAAAGCCGCTCTTGAATACTTCTCTTATGAAAGTGTCAACTTAGACGGAAGTCACTACAGAGTTTGTTTACATAACGCTAAAAGAAAAAGAGCATTAAACTAACCTAATGAACGCCATAGCATATTGGACTATTCCGCAACTTGGACAAACTTCGCAGACTCCCACAGCCCGACCATTCTCGTTATATGCTTTTGTCCTTAGTCTTCTTTTACACTTTAAAAGAAAAGAAAAAAACAATATACAGACAATAAAAAGTTCTCCATCTTAAAAACGTGTAACAAGTAAATGAAAAGGACATACGTTTGTGCAGACGAAATTAACAACCTCCATAGACACCGCGTGGACATGAAAGGGTGCCTAATATACAATCGGAAAAAATTAGTTAAATACTCAAAAAGAAGCTAGTGTAAAGAAATAACTAGGAAACAATATATTACATGTAGAACGTGGTCCAGGTCTACCGGTTCCATCGTTTGAACGCCGCGATCACCAGCCTACGTTAAAATTGAAAATAAACATCATTTGGTAAAACAAACAAATTATGAATAGCGGCTCTGAATGAAACTAAAGATAATAAAAAAAAAGAGAAACATACGTTCAACCTCTTGATTATTTCCCGTATGACCGACCGACACATGCGTGACATTTTTAACAGTCAACGAGGAAAACTTAACTCATATGAAATTACGCGCATTAGGTCATTGCTACATTCCGAAAACTCGTGTTCCTCAATAGAGGTTAGTACGCAATTGAAACGATTAGGTAACGGCCAAAAGTGGCAGTTACGTGATTCTGTCTAGACGGTTCATCGTAAAACGACAAGTCACCAAAACTGCTGCGTAATGTCGAACATTTCCGTGTAACCAAACATTGTCCCTATAGAATGTGAGTAGTCTTGTATTAGGCTGTCATCCATCATCGTTAAATCTTTCCTCACCAAAAATTGCGACGTAATGTCAAACGGTACACGTGAAAAGGGTTAGGAAACTGAAGCATCGTGTATGTACTAACAGAATGTCAAACGTTATACTTAAAAATTGTTAGGAAACTGCAGCGTCATGTACAGTAAGAGGGCAAAGTAATAATTAAGCTGAAGTTCATTAACTGCCAAGTCATGTATGTGAGGTCTTACAAAAGAAATAAAGGCATACGGTTGTCAAGAAATTTGATATAAAAGCTCGTACTTTCCAGCCAAAAGCTGTACTCAAACCGACCTCAAGATTCGTACGCTTCACTCTTGGTAAGTCAGTCCTAAATTTACTATTTTCTTCTTTCATAACTTTGCGTTGCTTTGGAACAGTAGGTAATTTTCGGTTTCCTGTTGTTCACAGGTATCATTATTAATATTTGTTTTATTATTGCTCTTATTGAAAGTATTATTACTTTTCGTTGGTATTATCATGAGTATTGAACTAGGAATTCACGTAACAGCTGAGGCAGGGACGTGCACAGGCCCCCGAGAGGGCAGGTGCAAACTTACTTTTTTCTGGGGGCCTTTTTTTTGTGTGTTTTAACCTCTTTTTACCCCCTTTTTGTGGGATTTTAACCATTTCTGTGCCTCTTTGCACCACTTTCGTAGCAGTTATTGTCTTTTTGTGGGGTTTTTAGGCTCTTTTACACCACCGCTCCCATAAAAGGGCCACTTTGCCATGAAGGCAGGGGCTCGAGCCCCTGCCCCCCCCCTGTGTGCACGTCCCTTAGCTGAGGTATTCAAAGTTAATGAGTTTATTAAAGTCAGACTCGAGAGATTTGACGAGGAAGGAGTACCTAGTTCGGATGGCGTTACGTCCAACATACAGGAATGGTATAAATTCGAACAAAAACTTCCTCAGTGGATTAAACATTTTGATGACGATTCACCGCGTTTATTGTACGTAGGACCTACATTAGTTATTTCCTATTTCAATAATTTCGTTGATCGGTACATAGTACTATCGTCCCATGCTCTAGAATCCATTAAATTACACGTAGGTCAAGTCCGAGCTCTAAACAATGCTCGTGGTACGATTGAGGAGCGTCGACAAATGTTGTTACACGGAGCGCTGGAATACCACTTATAGTATCTTTTCTTTACTTCTCAGGAACGACCTACCTACCGTTATTATTTCGATATATATATTTTTGCATTATTATTATTATTTCCAACAATGTCAAACGAGCAAACTCAGTAATCCTCTCAAACCCGAAATGTCGGTTGATCTGGGAAACTATTTTCCTCACCTGCAGTAAATTCAATGGTGTGACTCGGGTTCATAGTAGGACGTACGTTGAAAGCCTCATAACCTTTCTACCTACAGGACATGGGGTCTGCTTTAGCATGGACGAGTGGTCTAAAATGGTACCATTATTTGACAGGTGGATGGTCATGATGTCCGGTACCCGTCCGGCTTAGATTTTGTATACGAGACTTAAATTTGGCATCTCATACTTCACCGTAAACAACGTGAAGGTGTTCAGCGTTGTAACGTTGGAAAAACAAACAAGGGATCTATCACATGATCAATTTAAAACGATCAAGTCGTCGATCGGCCAAATCGAAGAACAGGCTCACGAGCTCGATGTATTAACTCAAGATTGTCAAGTCTATTAACCTAGCACGATGACGATCACGTGATTCGAAAAAAAAAGCGGTAGTAACTACTAGCACAATGACGCCCACGTGATCCGATATTATGTAAGCTAGCGTCTATTAATGATAATAACAACACTAATAATAATAATAATAACATTATATAAATAACAACCGGAGATGGCTCAAGAAACTTCATTCTTCTTCTCAGAGCCAACCATGACGGACGTACCAGCCAAAGTTCTTGTTCAGTCGTGGGTTACGAAAAAACGAAAGACAGCACCAATAGGAAGCTTCGTCACCTACAGCGCTCAACTGGTTTTATCACCTGCCGATAAAACTGTGTGTATCACCATTTTGAATGCCTTGACTTTAGAATTCGAACTGGAAGGTTACTGCATCGATACTTTAGGACATGCAACGATTTCTACCTGAGATTTCAAGCACCTGTGAATCAAGACGCTGTTGCCAGCATATTGCGAACGATTTCGAGTAGTGCACTATTCTGTATCACCCCTTTAAGGAAAAAACCCCTAGAAAAAACTGTTTACTCGACCTGTTTAAAAATGATAATGCTCCCTACGTGAAGTTGACTGACGAAAATGAGTCTTTGTTACCCTTTGATGTTGTGTTACCTTCATGATTGGATAAACATAAGGATAGGGCATATAGTATAGAAGATCCATTCCTTTTGAGATATGCACAATACTATTCTTACATAACTGCATGCGTGATTGGTGCGCCATACTTTAATAATAGTACTAATACCGATTTGAGCAATGTAACAATGTTTGAAAAATAAACTACTAGACGTAAACAAAATCCTACGTGTTGGCTTGTGCTTATTATTAGGCTAAGTTTCTTTAGAATGTAAAAAGTATTTTAGTGTATTATATATTAGTGAAAGGTTTAAGAAGTAATTAAATACATTTACTACGTAAAAGGATGCTAGGATGAAGTAAGCGAATTTTTTTTTTTTAGATTTAGTCAGGAGTGTATAAAAGAGGCGAACGTAGTATCCACTCATTCATTCATGGATGCTCGGCTTCATCATCCTAGCAACTTTTTTTTTGCGTCGGACCATCGTTTAGTGGGAAAAGCACAGCTATCATAAACCTAATTTTGAAATCACAAGACGTTTTTAATCCACCACCAAAATCCGTTTGCTACTGTTACGGAGAGATTCAGTCTCTTTCCATACTTTAAGAGAGGCAAGTCCTATACCCGTACAGTTGCACTCGACTTTCAACAGAGACATTTACGACAGTATACCATGTGACACAGTTTTAATTCTTGACGACCTCGTATATTCTTTGCCTACCGATTTAATTCACGACGTGGTTTTGAGGGGTAGTCATCACAAAAGCATTACCGTGATTATCGTAGTACATAATTTATTTTCAAAGACTTTACGTACTGTATCGCTAAATACGCATTCGTTTCTGCACTTCAAATCGAGTCGTGATATTGGACAGTTGAAAGTTTTAGCCAACCAATTGGCAGTGTCTAAAGATTTCCTGTTACCCGTTTACAAAGAAGCGACCAAAGAATTGGGTGACTTTCTCCTAATAGACATCCATCCTCTAACGCGGAAAGCTATAAGGTTTCGTTCAAATATCTTTAAATTTCCTATAATGGTGTACCAACCAAAATGAACGCTAGTAAGATATTAGACTTTGTTCCTTTGCTAGAAGTGTTAAGTTCTAAAAAGACCCACCAAACGAGTGAAGACGATTTTGCTACACTGCCCCGAAATACGAGAAGTGCTGTGCTTAGCCTCATCAAATTTATTAAACGGACGTGTACCTTTAAATTCCACTCAAAAAAGACGCTAAAAAATATAAGAAGGTACTTTTGAAACTAGCATCCAAAAGTTGTTCCAACAAAGACAAACATAAACACCTGTCCAAGAACCAAACCGGTGGGTTTCTCGGTGCCCTCTTGGGACCCGTTTTAGGCCTACTGGGAGGATTAGTAGCAAAATAGAGATGTACAAACGAATGCAATTAGTTCCCGTAGACGTCCTAAGGGACGACAGGACCATCTCGCACCCCAGGTTGTCGTTTACCCTACCTCTAAATCAACTGACGATTCCATGAAGAGTATCCTAGGGGACCAGCTCCTCTCACAATACGACAAAGCCAAGCTCTACACTCAAGCCCTTCAACGCTATTTGGACGTTGAAAAAAAGTATGAAGACGACGCTTTGAAAGTAACGTTTGCTAGCCCCAATATCCCGGCGGGTTTGCCGGCACGTATTCCTTCATAAAACGTCAGCTGGGGATGGAGTGAGCCTTTTTTCTGACAGCCTTGTTTTTGGTGCTTGCGCCGTGAATCAAATTCACGACATTTGAGCCCTTTACCACTTTACCCTCGTGGACTAACTGTCCGAACGTGTCGTAGTCAATGCTGAGGTAACGCTTTCAAGTCCGACCTTAATCTGGCCCAGGAGACAGCTAGCTCGGAATCCATCCCCAGCTGGCGTTTTATGAAGGAATAT
Organism: Lithobius niger; assembly: GCA_023313725.1. NCBI lineage: Eukaryota > Metazoa > Arthropoda > Chilopoda > Lithobiomorpha > Lithobiidae > Lithobius > Lithobius niger. The sequence goes on from JAHWFP010257108.1 coordinate 8,449, forward strand.
GTGCCTCACAGAACCTATTTACGTCGTTCCAACGTATATAAACCCACCCCTAGATTTGCTCCTTCCGGCATGTGGGATATCAGACAAGCGTCGGGAACGTCGGTGGTGGACTATGTACCTTTAATCGATTTTGACGAAGACCTACCTTCTACGGACAAAAAAGAAGACGAAATTTTAGATTGGAGTAATGACTACCACTGATAAGATTCTGAGGTCCGTTTACTACGACCGAGGGGTCAGCAGGCTCTACAGATCGGTTAGGGCAAAAGGATACAGGATTACGTTGCGGACTATCAAAAACTGGCTGAAAGGAGAATCAAGTTACACTCTATTTAGACCTATTAAACGTAAATTCGAACGTAACAGGGTCAGTGTGGGTGGACCTGATAAAATATGGGGTATGGATCTCGCGGATGTCGGTAATTTAGCTCGTGAAAATGATAATGTGACTTTTTTATTGATTGTGATAGACATATTCACCAAAGAGTTGTTTGTTTTACCGCTGAAAAATAAAGATGCAGGGTCAGTCGGTAGAGCTTTAACCGACTTATTTAACAGGGGGCGTGTACCCTCAGCCGCCTGGAGCGACAAAGGTGGCGAGTTCCTGGGAGACGCGTAGGTGACGTATTTAAAAGGTACAACGTGCACCATTACGTCACTTAAAATGAAGATTTAAAATGTACAATAGCTGAGAGGGTAATTAAAACACTACATAGCCGGATAAGCCGTTTTCTGCACGTAAACAACACTAATCGTTACCTTATGCTTTACAAGATATAGTGAGGGCCTATAATTGATCTTACCACAGGTCTATGAAGATGGCGCCTATAGATGTAAATGAGAGCAATAAAGGTGGGGTTTTTGTCAATTTGTACGGAGGTGGTGGCTACAGGGTGGGAGAGCCTGTTAGGATGGGTTGCGCAGTAGGGAATTGGACCGGGGAAATTGTTTACATGAAAATTGAAAACCGTAAAGGCAAGATTCCCACGTACGTCGTTAGGGATTACAACAATGACCCTATTTTAGGCACTTGGTACAAAGAAGAGCTTCAGTCGGTGAGAGAACCCGAGCTACATAAGGTTGAACACGTCCTTAAGACTAGGAAACGTGCTGGTCTCACAGAATATTTCGTGAAATGGCAAGGTTACTGGAACGATTTTAACTCTTGGACTAGCGATATAGCTAACATTTAAATTAAGAATGTCTGATGCCGGATTCTATCTGTGTCTGCCTTCGAACGCGTCTATGAGTTTATATCCTAATAATACTTTACAAAAGTATACCGTTTAATTAGCCGAACCTATTCACCTGGATGGTTAGTACGAAGTGGCCTTGAGTGATATGACCTTTCCAAACAATTTTAACGTTACTTACAACAGCTTTATATTAACCGTTGACGAATCTGCCAAACTAATAAACCAGGACGTGTATGGGATTCCGACCGAGTTACGTTGTTGGCGGAGCGAGCGAGCGAAGCGTAGCCTATAACGGACACCCAATTGCAAAATGTTGGTCCGTTGGTCTGTTGGTCCGTTGGTTGCACTTTTTTAGTCTGGGTGGAGCCCAAACGAAAGGTCAGATTGAAATGAAATTTTGCACAACGCTTTATACCCCCAAAAGTATTGCTGAGCCAAAATTTGACGTAAATCGAACAATTATTACTGAAGAAATTTTAAAATTTTCGAATTAATATCTAACACTCACCATTGTACATTTGGAGTTGTGAATAGTTAAGGAATTCCGACGAAGCATACACCATGCTAGTGGTAAAGTGAACTTCAAAAAACACCGCAAATTAAATTTTGGTTGCTTCTTTCTAGCTAATAATCTTTTTCGACGTAACGCAATGAAATAGTATCATTTGACCGTTGCATTTAACCACTACAGGAACAAACGCAACCGTAAAAAACAAAACGATTCCATTAACGACACACGGCAACATGGCAACGAAAGTGGCGTCTACACTAGCGATGGGATTCCCGAACATGAAACCTGAAACCGTCGTATCAAGGCCAAGCGGTATTATAAACCGATATTGACATAAAACGAAACACGAAAGCACGAAACACGAAACAATAATAAGCCCGCCTCTCTCAGTTTATGGTTTCCTGGTTGCCATGGTAACGTAAAGACTCGAAACCAAAACCGTGTTGCATCGCATCGGCTTAATCTCGAACCACCGTTGTTAGCTTCTACTAACGAAACTAAATCGGAGATAAATATTAGGCCTAAACGCTAAAAATTAGGCCTAAAACTAGGTCTAAAAGCAAACACATTTTTAACCTAAATTGCGATGGTTATTTCTTTCAGATTATATAATAGAGATCGCTGTTGCAGTCATAGAGTTTGCATATTATCTTGCAGTGCGTGATAGAGGTGTGCCAGCTCAACATTTTCGTTGGTGGCGGTGTCAAATCTTATACCAAAGCAGTATTGTGAACCTTTTGAATCTTCTGACTATTGTTAAAAACTATCGTACTGATGATTGTTTGGCGTGCAGTTAAACGACTTATTATTAATATTTTAATATAAGTACTACATTTTGCACAGCAGTTTCTGTAAACAATGTAAGAATTATTGCCAGCGGGAGCTCAAACAGCGGTGGCCATACGTGCTGTTTTATTTTTACTCGGGGAGATGGTCCACGTCTTCAGTGTTGGGTGTGAAAAGAGGCTACAAATAACTAAACAAAAACTAAATGCTGGATCAAACGAAAGCTTGTTAACGTAAATTTGACACGTAACATAGGCCTACTTTAAAACAAAATGCTAAAATAAGAAAAAGGCCAGCAAAGAACAGTAGTTCGTCACACCAAAAGGCAAACTGCCCAACAAGGCCCATTAAGTATTGCACCTAGATTTTTAAGAATTATTAACAAATGTGGTATCGTCATTAAAATAAAAACTAAATATAAGTTTGAAATGATGATCCGTTCGCTCCGCCTACAATAGGCCCAAAGCCTGTTTCCTAGTATAGTACCTGGGACTCATTACGGTACGCTGATTGATCTGGCGAACAATATTAACGCTGAAATTAGAAAATTTAACATGATTTGGGCTTTTCGTAGATGAGATTTACGGACCAATCGCTCCTAGCTTGAAGTTCGATACGCGTTATAAAAAGTCTCGCGTTAAGCAATTACAGTCTAAATTTTCTGGATGTAATATTTACCTGATTTTGTCGCCTAGTTTAGCCAATGAATTCGGTTTCAAACCAGATATTTTTGAAGGAATTCCTACCGTTTTAGATGCTATCGGCGACGTGCATGAGTTTGAGAGTAGACCTACCCGCTTCTTGTGGGTTTACACGGACATTATTACGCCTCGGTTCGTGGGTGACGTTAAAGCACCCTTATTGAGAATTGTCAGCCAGCGTAGAGGGATCGAAAGGGGAGGATACAAACGCCGTATTTTACAGACTTCATGATTTTCCTTTGATAGGCTGCATAATATTAGTATAGATATTAGAACCGACAGCGGCACCCCGCTTCCTTTCGGATCTACTGGTAGAGTAGTTGTCAGTTTACATCTGAGACCTATAAAGGGACGGCCCTAACGGGGTATGTCATCATGAGGCATTCCTGTCCTTTTACGGATTTTTACCAAGCCCAAGCCAGTGGTGGTATTCCGGTCTTCTCTGGCCAGGTCTACCAAAAAGGTAATGAATGGGGCAGCCTGTTCTCGTCCGTAGGACGCGTGGCCATACCTTTCTTGAAAAGTACAGGTAGCTATTTTGGGAGAAAGGCACTCAGTACGGGGGTTGGTATAGGAGGTGACGTACTAAGGGGTATGAACCTCAAGGATTGCGCGAAACAAAGGCTAAAAGAAACTGCTAGCGGTATGATGTCCGATCTCGGACAAAAACTGCAGGGTGGAAGAGGAGGTCGCTGCGGCGGTCAGTGTGGCTCGGGGATTAAACGTAAACGTTTGAGCAAGCTCAACAAGAAGAAGAAGAAAAAGATCAAGACCGTTTTATATTAGAGGGGTCTCTATGAAAACTTGGGTTTCCTTTCATCCAGCGGTCATTCAAGAGCCACAACCATGAGTACCCTAAGCCCTTTTTCCTGCGAGTGTCTTCTTAGCCCATTAGACATTTTCTCTGTACAGCCTACTCAACCCAGTATACAGAAAACTAAATATGAACAGTACCGACCCCTAGCACCCGTGTCTGCCGACCAGGTGATGGACTTCACCGTGGCAGGAAGCGACTCGTACGTGGACCTCTCTCAATCTTTAATTTTCATCAGGCTGAAAGTGCTTCAAAGCGATGGAGAAACCTGACGGCAGCACAAACTCCTAATATAGGTTGTACGAACTTGTTAGTCCAAGCTTTGTTTTCACAAGTAGACGTCTTTTTGAACGGGAAGTTAGCCGGTACCGCCAACGATAATTATGGATTCAAAGCTTTCGTACAGGCAGATGTCAGTTACTCTTCGGAGGTCAAAAAGACGCAATTGCACGTTTTGGGATGGGGAACCTCCGATGAAAGGGGGACGCGCATAAGTGAGAGCGCCAGTGTAGTTACTGGGACGAACACATAACGACATTTGTATGCAGCCTAGGTTGATTTTGAACAATACAGAGATCAAGTTTAGGTTCGTTCCTCAGAAACCCAATTTCTATTTGTTTCTGACCGCCGCCGGTGCTACGGCCAACATCAACCCCATTGTTACATTCGAAGATGCGTCGTTGTACGTGCGTAAGGTGATTCCGTCTCCGAACATATTAATTGCACATGCTAAAGTTTTGAGCAATGGACCGACCAAGTATCCTTACAGGAAAACCGAGCTTCGAACCCACACCTTGATTTAATTCAGGGAGTCAAGAGTGGGCAGATCGATAACCCCTTTAATGGAAACGTCCCCTCTAGAGTGATTGTTTGCTTGACACGTCATGCCGCTTACAATGGTATTTACATGAACGATCCTTTTTACTTTGACACCTTTGGACTCAGTTCTACAACCATTTCCGTCGATGGTGAGATATATAACAGCAAGCCACTAACAATGAACATTGATACTAATTGTTACACGAACGCCTACTTGTCGATCTTCCAGGGCTTAGGTACAGCCTTTGACAATGCGGAAGGTATAGCATACTCACTCGGATTACAAGAACGGACATTGTTTCTTTTGCTTCGACCTACCTGACAATAGAAACGCTAATGATACTTCTCACGTGTCTTTAGTGAAGAATGGTATAGTAAGAATAGAACTGACATTTGCAAATATCTTACTCCAAAACGTTACCGTGATAACACTGGGTGAACACGAGGCTATTCTCGAAATTGATGAACGAACTAACGAGCTGTCTACGGAATGAACACCTCAGAAATCAACGTCATTTTGCGACCTAGGTGCGCCACGTTTCTCGGGACTTTTCCAGCAGATCACGTACCAAATTTACTCGGCTGGTCGGTCGTAAATCTGGACACTTACGACCGCCCCGGAAGCCACTGGGTCGCCTTAGGACATTGTGATTATTTTGACCCATATGGCTTACCCCCGTTGTCATATTCTATCATTAATTATTTAAATACAAATTGTTCTACTAAATGGTGGTGTAATGTTTCAAGAATACAAGAATACAACACCAACGTCTGTGGACACTACTGTATTTATTACATATTGATGAGGTGTAACGGATATTCGTCTAATACTATTGTAAAAACTCTTAAAGCCGTTAAAACTCCAGATCAGTATGTATACAACTTTGTAAAAGAACTGTAACTGAGTTGGTAATAAAACATGCTATAAAATGTAACACGTTGGTTTATTTTTTTTTTTATTATTTCTGTACGCAAACACTAGGGTTCTTGTTTATTTGTTTTAATGTGTTTTGCAGGCTATATAAGCACGGGAGCTCTTCCTTTTATTCATTTCATTATTGTAGGTTAAATAAAATGGCTCATCGCTGTGAAGAATGTGAAAAGACGTTCACTACAGCACGCGGTCTGGCTAACCATCGTGCGAGGGTGCACACCACCAGGACCTTCTCTTTGTGAAACCTGCAAAGATTCATTCACTACTGGAATTGCCCTTCGCAGGCGCAGACGACGACACCTCATCACCTGTTCTACCTGTCGACTAACTTTCAGCACCGATGACGACTTTGTGCTGCACAATACCATTAATCATTCTTCTGTTTCGCAAGAATCTGTAGGTCCTTTACAAGTCTAAGCATCTGCCTTCAGGAACTACTTTCAATGTTACGTTTACGATCATCCCACCACATCCATCGACGTCGATTCTTATTTCCAATCCTTCCGTTCCTACGTAGAACAATTGTTCGCTTACAGGGTCGTCTCATGCAGTTTAAATTTCTACTGTGTTTGACTTTAATACTGGAGAAACCAGGACTCGAAAAGGAGGTGATAAATATGTCCGTCTATCTGTGTAGCGCAGCATTGATCGTTCTAAAGCCTGAGGACATTCAGAGCCAACTCGATGTAGCCATTTCTAGAATAATACACCAACTGGACATTTTTTATCGGTATGGGTCGGGCTGGATGGTATCTAAAATAATACGATGCGACATTCACGTGGGCAAATTCACTCCGCACGCAGGGGGGTGTGGCACCGTATTATCAGATGACTACTTGAAAAATAAGAGGGCTTTAGTTAATGTGAAGTGGTTTGATAATGAATGTTTCATTTATTCGATTCTAGCAGGGCTTCACCCAGCTCCGCGTAATCCTTCTAGGGTCGAACATTATACCAGGGACTAAAGTATCTTGAATTTAACCGGAATTAGCTTCCCTACACCCGTACACGAAATTCCTAGGTTTGAAGCCAAAAAACAACGTTGCCATCTGCCTGTAGGGCTACGAAGACAAGAACATTTTCCCCATACATATCAGTAAATGGGAGAATTGTCCCGAGGTGAAGTTGCTTTTGGTTCGGGGGCAGCACTACTGCTATATCAAGAACTTTAGTTGTTTGACCCACTCTGACAATAGTAGATATGTGTGTCAGTACTGCATTTCGTCATTTCGTAGTGTTGATAGATTAAATGAACACCTTACTATATGTAAGTGTTACGCACCTCAACACACTGTTGTGCCTGATAAACCAGAAATGTCATTTACCAGGTACGACCGTCAATTACGTCATCTTTTCGTCGTGAATGCTGATTTCGAGGCAATATTACCGTCTGTAGACACGTGTCGACCCAACCCCTCACCCTCCTTCACTCTTAACATGCAGGCACACGTCCCTTGAGGGTTTGCCTACGTCATTATTGGTCCTAATGGGGAAATTCATTCGAAACGTGTATACAGGGTTGAAGATTGTGTCGAACATTATGTCCGATGAAGAGTTCAGACACTTTAATGAAGCAACTCATTGTTATATCTGTGACAAACCTTTTTTAAACAACACCTTCGACCCTAAAGTGCGCGATCATTGTCATTTGAGCGGCGTTTTTAGGGATGCTGCTCACAGCAAGTGCAATCTCTATTATCAGCTTAAAGACGAGTTTCCGATTGTAATACATAATTTGAAAACCTATGATCAGCATTTCTTGGTTAGGGGTTTAAAATATTTCAGTGACGCAAATATTTCTGTAATACCTCAGAATAGCGAATGTTTCACAGCCCTCAAAATAGGAGCCTTTAAATTTATGGATTCATTCTTGTTTTTACCGGCATCGCTAGGTAATTGGCTAACACGATAACCGCATTTCCTGTTTTAGAATATATATTTCCCGACTTCCACCACTTGTTGAAACGTAAGGGCGTCTACATGTACGAATATTGTACGGGATTCGAAAATTTTGACGAAACGCAGCTACCGCCGAAAGATGCTTTCTTTTCTACTTTGACAAATAGCCGTATTACGGATGAAGAATAGTCGTATGCACATACTGTTTGGGAAGCAACAGTTTGCATCACGCTAGGTTCATATCACGATCTTTACGTTTTAACCGATTTAGCATTACTAGCTGATTGCTTCAAGAACTTTAGGAATATTTCCATGAGGGATTATAAGTTAGACCCGTGTCACTTTTGCATTTTACCTGGACTCAGTTGGGACGCCGCCTTACGCATGATGAACATAAAATTAGAGTTATTGTCTAGCGTCAATATGTTTAATTTTGTAACTAGGGAATACGAGGTGGCGTTTCAATTATCCCTAAGAGGTACGCCAGAGAGAACAACCCGCTCTTGGAAGACTACGATCCCTCCAAACAATCACTTACATAATTTATTTAGATGCGACAAATCTGTATGGATTTTGCTTGAGTAAGCCTTTACCGTTTTCAGGTTTTAGGTGGCTGACGGAAGAAGAGCTCGAGTTTTTCGATGTAACAAGTATACCCGAAGACAGCACTACAGGTTACCTGTTGCAGGTGGACCTGAGCTATCCAAACACATTACACGATTCACATTCCGATTACCCTTTAGCTGACGAAAACATCGATGTAACACAGGAAATGTCATCACCTTTTAATGCAAAGCTAGCTCCACCTTCGGTCACTACGTGTCGTAAACTAGTACCTCATTTGGGACCACGTAAGGATTACAACTGTTATCATAAAAACCTATTGTACTATTTAAAGCATGGGATGGTCTTGACAAAGATCTGAAAGGGGATCAAGTTTATGGAACAGGCGTGGCTGAAACCATTCGTAGATTTTAGCACAAACAAAAGTAAGGATGCTACAACGGAGTTTGAGGGAAACTTTTAGAAGCTGGTCGTTAATTCGATCTTTGGGAAATCTATGGAGAACGTACGCAAGCGGGTAAACATCAAATTAGCCGTTAATGAGGCAAAGGCCTTGAAATTAATGAACTCACTTTCCCTGGATTATTTTGATGTGCTAAGTCCAGACCTAGTTCTTTTCAAGATGCATACACTTAAAGTTACCATAGATCGACCAGTACCTGTCGGGTGTTGTGTCTTGGAACAATCCAAGCTTGCAATGTATGTTTTTTTTTACGATTATATGAAAGACGGGTACGGCGACCGAAACCGATGATTCACTTATGATGGAGGTGGAGACTTCCGATATTTACGATGACATGAAGTCATCATTATATCTGTTTCACACTAGTAATTATGCTACAGACCATCCCTAGTATAGCAAGCATAACAAAAAGGTGTTGGTACCTTTAAAGATGAGACTTCAGGCAAGCCTATAAAGGCATTTATTGGTTTAAGATCTAAAATGTACTACTCCTTCGATTGTGCTGGAAGGCTAAAAAGGTTGGTAAAGGAATAAAAAAGGATGTATTAAACAATGTAGTGTCGTATAACGACTACCTTACTTGTTTAAATGAGCATAAGACTCACTCATACAACCAGGTCACTATTCGTAGATTTATACACGAATTGTTCACTGTGATGCAAAATAAAGTGGGTCTTGCTTGTTTTGATGGAAAACGTTTTGTATTAGACAACAATGTACATATTCTTCCTTTTTTCACTGTTCGACTAGATAGCCTACGTGATTGTTCCGTTTTCCTTTTGTATATACTGTAAATAAATTCAATTGTACATACTTTTATTCCTTTATCTTGTTAATAAAACTGAGGTTTGTGTTGATGAATATTGGTCCGACTCCTCTTTATTTCCACACGATACTACTAATTGTATTAGACGCCATTTTAGGGCTCGGCCATCTTGGGGAGTCACCCTATGGACGCGGCCATCTTGGACCGGAAGTGACATCATAAGTGGGGGTAGTGACGTTACACCCCCCACTTCCCCCCCGTGACGTCACTTCCGTGCCTGTCTTGAACGCATGATTACTACTTACCTTTACCTGCCCGGCCTCCCCTATAAGTAACCAAGGTTACCACTTGGCGGATAAAAGATGAAGCAAGGTCCAATGTATTTATAGGAGGCTCGCGCATGCGCAGAAGGTATAGCTACGAGCCCGGCATGGAAGCCAACAAGTTTCGCTAGAGAAATGAGCCTCAATAAGATATGCTGTAAGACATGTAATGTGTGTTTTCGTGTAGGCAACAGAAACAGAAATCAACCTGGCCCTACTGTAGTATTTCAATGTTTTTGCCAACAAAAATTTTCATTATCTGTCTTATTTTAGCATTCCTCTCCTATTGTGCAATTTGCCTTAGAACAAAGTTGTTGGCTTCCCTGCCAGGCTCGTAGAATCCCTCTTCTGTGCATGCGCCGGCGCAGGCCTCCTGTATAAGTGTCAGCCGCTGACCCGGCTTAATTTTTCTTCCTAGCACAACCACGGAAGGTGGTTCTCTCTTCCCTGGACTACGATTCTGCATAGCATACCCTACTCCCAGGCGCTGGAGCCGCCTGGGACCAGTTAACATAGACATTCCTTGGTCTGCCTTGGCCCGTTGTGCCTTTTGACGACTTGATAGTCATGGACGACCGATAGAAACGAACAGAATAGAATAGATGTTGTCGGCCAATAAGTTTAGAGCGTTCTTAAGGCCCAAGCGGCAGATGTTAAGTGGAAGGAACCACCGTCGTGTCAGTTGTTTTTTGCCGCAGGAGGGAGGAACCCGGAGTACCCCGAGGAAACCCTTGTACAACGGGTGGGAAACAACAGTAGAAAAACCCGTACATATACACTTCCCTTCACCAGGATAGAACCCAGGTGTATAAGAAGTCTGTAGTCATTGCTTCAGCTGACTCCTCCTCCGGACCAACAGACTCCTGAATCCGCAGTCCCACGGGAGCCGGCGCCGTGTCTCAGCCCAACCAGTTTCCTGGGCCCTTCATCATCCACAAATCAGCTACGACCAGGCTCCGTAACCACCTGTCAGAAATAGAAGAAAACAGTGGGACTGCCTACCAAAAACCGAGGAAAAGGTGGCAATACGCGTCCGCCTCCACCTTCAGTGCAACAGCAGACTCCCACTACTGGGCCCCCGCCGGCCGACTAAGGAACACTCCCGCCGCCTGGCACGATCCCATCTGCTCAATCGGTACAGGCTGCTTTGACCGCATGCAATACACCCTTCCGAAACTCGGTCATGCTTCGCTCCACTATCCTCCGCGGCCTGGAACCTTAACATCACCCATTTAGATGTTAATATTGCGTCTCTGCTGGCGACAGCCAGATCTTGTTCCACCGAGCTCATGGAGCTACGAACAGCTGATGCCACCTTATCCACGACAGTAGACTTTCTACGGGCCTCCAAGGTAGATCATCTGCGCGCCAAGCAGACAACTTTGAAGGTGGAACTAATACCCATTAAGGAGAATTCAATGGCTCTCTCCCTTGCCACCATCCTCACTTTGGCACATCCAACATTGCGCCAAATCTAAAAGTAGGATGTCTCCGTATGGGCGTTCCACCACGGCGCCTACTAGGACAGCGCCTCGTTCTGGCAAGAAGGTTTCTTCTCCAGATCGGAGGTCAACAGTATCCGGTTCTTCACTTCTGCAAGCCACAACCTCTCGAGTCCCCTATCCCACCGGAATCGCTTTCCACAGCCCTCTTTTGTCAACTTCCCATAGTTTCTCAACGCATCCACAAACTGGTCACGGCCCTCATCTCCAGTCCATAACGTTCTCCAATCTTGGATAGCCGCCACGGTTTCTAATTCGTTTTCTGGCCTTACTTTGTATGTTTGGCAATTTGATGATGCCCTTGCATTCATACCAGTGTTCCCAGGAATTTCTCAGTGTTCCGATCATTTCACACATCTTCTTCCAGGTGACGCGCCTGCCGTAGCCGTGCCAAAGGCATCGCCCTTGGTTTCAGGGCCCTTCAATAAGTGTCTCTTCAACTTTTCACTCCGACCACCCTGGGCTGAGGAGCTGGGACTGCATAGCTGTTCTATCTAGTCAAACCCATACATAAGCCAATTTCCAACACCATCAGTCTTTCGACCTCATCATTCCTGGACATTCTTCTTAGACTTCGAAGTCTTCAAAGAAAATAATAACAATAAATGATTACAAGAGGAACCGTCTTCAGCTCACGCTTGCGTTATCTTCCAACGTTTCGTTGTTTTAGGCTTCACCGACCACGATTGAAACTACCGCCGCTGACACGCTCAGCCGTGTAAATTCACCTGCTCACATCCGTGAAAATCCGGATCCTCCGAACTGCCCTACACTGGCCTCTTCTGTTTCACCTCTTTCGACTGTGCAACTCAGTTTGAAATTTTCTCCGAGTCGTTTCCGTATCTTCTCCCAGTTTTCTTCCACTCGGCTTAAACACAACTTCAAATCCTCTAGGGAATTTTCCGGTTCTCAAACGTTAAACCTTCACCCTAATTCAGGATCGTCTTACCTCACATTTCTGGTCTACTCGGTTCTTGCACGTACACTAGCATTCAACCATTCTGGGGATGGTATCGCCGCCTCCATCACTTTTGTTCTCATCGGTGTCACTAAACCAACAATCACTCTCTTGATATCAAGACACTGGGCCTGTTGATATTCGCCAATTCTGCTCTTTTACTCAAGACCTGCACATGACACGCCGATCTGTCAAGAATGAAGGAACTCCTTACTTTGTGATTATAAGGTAATCTGAGCTATCAGTTTTTCTTACTTTTGTAGCTATTTTATCTTTGCCCCTGACCCAATAAGCTCTATTCCCCAACTAGCCTGAAGATCGATCACGTTTCCTCCGTTGCCGTCACTTCAGTGGCCTCAAACCGTTGGGCTGTGCCCGGGACCATCATGAGAATGGCACCTTGACGCCAGTTGCCTAGGCACCGTTCATCTTCGGCCTTATTGGTCTCACCGGTCCTTCCTCCCATCACCATGATGATCGAGCCTTGGATGAGAGGGCAGACGAACATCCCATCACCAATTCTGTTCGCCTGGCCCTCTCTCGCCTGCTTAAGGTTCACTGACTCTGTTGATTTTGGGGCAGCCAGCTCGCAGCCCGGGAATTTATTACCATGGTCCCACCACCATAGGTGACAAGGTCTGTTTTTGAATGCTAAAATAAGAAAGGTAATGTACATTCTTGTTGGCAATAAAAAAATCAAGTTGGTAATAAAAAAATCAATTTTCCCGGGTAAAATTGGTTTTTGTTGCCTAACTGAAGATATACACGACCTTTACCCGCCCAGCCTCCCCTCTGCATCACCATGGTAAAAAAATCCCATACACTCCTATCCAAAAATGCTTGGTTACCGAGTTATCGCCCTATTAGAGTCCATTATTTTGTAACGTACCATTCTGGATATGTGAATGTGGTTACTAAAGGGTTTCACATCCTCATTATCTCAGCATTCACGTTTCGCCACACGCTTAAGTGTCTGTCTCGAGGGCCTGGAGTGGAGTCCGGTTGTGACGTCAACCTCCTACCTGGAATCACCTCTCTTCTTGCAACTCTGCATAAACTGTCATGAGGACAAACTTTGCCAAGTTGATGTTTTGCCAAGAATCAAGAGTGTTTGAAGAAACACTTTCTTTAGCAATTACATCACGAGATGCATCTAGCCTCCCTTTGTAATTGGGAGCCTGTCGGCATCTCGAGAGCAATCATCTCCCACCTACGGTACTGATTGGATTTCGGGTCAGAAGTAGGGAAGAAGGTTCTCTCCGGCAAGAAGGCGGGAGTAGACGGTTATGAAGTCGACTTCGGGCTTAAGTCGGGAAGGAGAGAAGTAGAAAGAAGAATACGACACGTAGTGAGTACGTCTCGAGTCTGTTAGCGTCCTACCCACAGTCCCCCTAGATGCTGAGGGAAGCTGATTCGTCATTATATATAACTATTAATATCTGGCGTGGTTATCAGTTATTAGGGCGTTACAATTTATGATCGAGTATTTGAGTCATGGCTTAGTAGCCTGTCCGACTGCCTGCAAGGCACACACCTTACTATGGCCTTATGCAAAACAAACTCGGATGCAACTAGGTGCACCAACCAGTGGGAAAATTTCAAGATAGTTGAATTACGTTCGAAACTGAAATATTGGCTAATCCTGCCAAGAGAGCAGCAGCTTGCAAGATCTGAGTATACTGACTCGTTTTGCAACGAAGCGGACTTGGCTTCTTTTCAAAGCCTCTCACTACCCATCAGCTCTTAACGTTTCTGTAATGAAAAATACGTTAGAAATAATTCTATTTTTAAATTAAGAAAGCAAAAGAATGCACCAGAAGTTCCTTTTTTTTTTATTATTTCTTAGAAGACCCTTTTTATTTTTCTGTAACTGGGTAGCCCAACTATGTTCATTGTTCCTGACTTTTTTAATAAAGCCTTCGTTAACCAGCTGAAGACCGTTAGGGAAGAATGTAAATGGCTCGTTCCAACTGATGATCCTGGAAGGAGGGGGGGGGGGGGAAGAGAAGGTAACCAACTGGCCCATTGGCTTTATAGCCTACGTTGGGCAATGCAAATGCCAAATTTACGACCGTAGTTGCAACATACGGTAATTTTTATAAAAGCATTTAAGAACAATGGTTAACATTATTTTATGTCAGATCAGGTATTTCAATGTCTTAAAGAGTTTCAGCTTCCGGAATCGGCTCAGAATCGTTTACAGCGCTCGTTAACCTCCCCCCCCCCCCCACTCCCCCACCCTTCACCTCCAGAGCCAAACTCCAAAATGTGTCATAATGCTGAATAAATTCCTCCTGAATATGTGAAAAGTACTCTGTAGAAGCCAGATACGGCAGTGATGTATCGTAAAATGCTTCTGCTTCCCGGAGCCCACTCAGGAGCTAACAGTACTCCTTCAAACTCCCTGACTTTGTTCAGCCTCCTGCGATAATTTTTCCTGGTTGTGCCTACGGTGCCACTGCCTCGAATTATTAAGAAGAAAAAATCCTGTTTGTTGATATTTCGCTCACAAGTTAGGGGAGCAGATCCCTCAAACCAGTCCTCATGACAAGTTGGGCATAGTTGCAATTTCGAACGCAATTCGATTGGGCCTATCACGAAGTTTTGCTACAGGTTGGTGCACTGTGATGCATCCGAGTTGGTGAAGCTATGAATTTGATCTTAAAACACACAAGATAGTGTATGTGGTCACAATAAAGCATGCATCTTGCAGACATTCAATCACAGGCACAAATTAAACCATGACATAAGTCTTAACTATATTCAACCAAATCTGAACTCAAGCTGAGTCGCAACTATTTTGGATGCACGCTAGCTTTCAATTTCCAACCGGATCAGTGCTTACTGTGTGTTTTTAAACAATACTGTCTGATCTTATTTCACACTAGTCTAACCACTGTCAATGCTGTAGTAGGTCAAGAAAAAAACAAAATCACCCTTCCTTTAGGTAACTATTGAACGATGAACACACAAACTATTTACCGATTTTCGTTCAACTACCCTAGCTCCCTAGCCTATACTCATTCTTGAGCTTCAAAATGTGGAATTTATTCTGTTCGCAGTGTCAGCTGTCGCATTGCTAATTATTTAGCAGAGTCGTGCCAATCTCTGGTCGTGCATAATTAATTAACTGTGAGTACGCAGCGCCACCTATTAGTAGTTTTTAAGACTTAAATAAGAAATTTATTTGATCACTGACAGAGAACACGCTCTCGCAAAGTTATCTAGAATGCTCAAGCCGTTTTATTGCCAAAGAGAAAAGTAAGCTTAATTACTTAATTAAATCACTTGAATACCATCTATCAACAATTACTTAACTCTTAAATTTGCTGCAAGCCAATGGGGCGTTCCTGGACCAGGGTTTACCAGATCGTTCATTAAAGAATAAAAATAAACTTTTTATAGCCGACGAAAATATACATTACCTGTTTTTATAGCGATTCTCTCCTTTTGAGCTATTATTCCCCTAGAAGCTTGAAAGTTGGCTTCCCAGCAGGGCTTGTACTACTACGCATGCGCAGGATTGGGCTGGCTATATATAGTTGGCACAGCCGTCCGATGGCATCATTTCTCCTAGGGCGCTCACGATGACATGACCGCCTTGAGCTACACCCCACTCCATCCGATCCTTCAGGTCCGCGGTCCTCAGGACGCATCCCATAGAACGCGGATGGGACGCATCCTATAGGACGCAGCTTCATCATCCCATAGGACGCATCCTACTCAAATTCGTCCGAAGGATGGCTTCTGCCAGGATGCCCTCTACTGCCAAGGATCTTCTAGATGTCCCAGTTGAAGCTTCGCTCCCGGCCACCTCTCTCCCAACTTTAGGAGCAGGTAGATGGAGCATCGATCCGTCCTCTCCTCAGACTGGGATACATCCGCCTCTTCAAGATCCGCCGGTCCTTAGACTGGCTGCCTTCTCCATCCTACGTGTTGCATCCTATCTACCTACAGCCAAAGGATGGCCTCGCCTAGGATGCCCTCTCTTGCCAAGGACCTGGATTTCCCGGTTGTAGCTCCGCTTCCGGCTACCTCTGTTCCATCCTCAGGAACGAACAGGCAAAGGACCAATGTGTCCTCTTCACACAAGAACTCCTACGATCCTCAGGACCTGCTGCTGTCTTCACATCCTCTTCCGCTTGCATCCGCAGGCGCTTCTATCCGCCTCGCTCTCGGCTATTTCTGCTCCGTCTTTAGGAGCGGACAAGTAGAGGACCAATCCATCCTCTCCACACGGAACCACTTATCCTCAGGACCACCTGGCTTCACCATCCTACGTGTCGCAACAAAGTCCGCTAAAAATCAGGTAACGTATAGCCTATCAGTCTGCAGCCAAAAATGGCCTCTACTAGGATGCCTTCTCCTATCAAGGACCTTCTGGATCTCCCGATTGCAGCTCTGCTCCCAGCCGCCCCTGCTCCATCCTTCGGAGCGAGTGGACAGAGGACCGATCCACCCTCTCCCCAAACAAGGATTCTTGCATATCCACCAGTGTTGTGCCGCTTCCCTGTCCGTCGCTTCTCGACGGTCTGTCAATCGCCTCA
>JAHWFP010257110.1:5853-32659 GCA_023313725.1 Lithobius niger
GACGATTAAGAGTCACAGCCAAAAAAAAACCTGGTTTATTTTTTTGGCGGGGGGGGGGGGGTAAATCATCAACATCAAGGGGGTTTTAGACTTGGTAACATAACATATATTCTTCCAGTTACCCTTCATGTGCATCCATACCAAACTGGTCTGGCTACTACCGATTTGTGAAACAAATGGTTACACACTTCAGTTATAATTCTTATACTTGTGTGGTTACAAAGCTATGATAGAAATAGAAATTGGTGGACAATTTGGATGTCATCTTGTTTTTTTTAATACTTGTAACTTATAAACAATGACTTGAGCAGATTCCGTAAGCATTAAAACATATACTCAATGGTATATTCAATGGTATTTTTAACTCGTTTGGTTACAAAGTTTTGACAATAATGGAAAACGGTGGCCATTTTGAAAGCTATTTTGGAAGGAGCTCCGGTGGGATTCTAGGGGACTTTCAGTTTGATTATACATATATTTCCAGACCTATCTTGAAAGATTCAGCTTGTTATAGGCTATTTCCAGGTTTTAAGTAATGCTCTTGCATGGGCTATTGTGTACATTCGTTTTATATAAGCCGTTTCCTCGTGCTGCAGCGATTTGAGGTTTCACATTTGGGATCCCCGTTGATACTCTAAACGCCCGTTCGGTCGCTATATTGGGTTAATTCCTCCAAGGATTCTATTTCACATGAAACGAATGTGAGTCGTTCATGCCAGTCTTCCTCTAGGGTAAAAATGCAATAACCAAATGTTATTATTTCATTGAGTTACGTGGAGAAGATTGTTAGCAGGAGCAAATGAATATATATATATACGTCCGTACGACGTATAGGACGTGGGAGTGTCCATAGGACGTCAGAGTGTCCATGTTGTAACTATCGCATTATATTCCATTCCTCGCCACAAGATGTGGGTTTCGTTTCCCAGATCGAGGGCAGTTCATTCAACATTGCTAGAATCTTATTTTACCAAAGCAACACTACAAGGCATCAAGTTTCAGGCACACGCGTGAACTGGCGTTGAGTTAGGAGACGAAACACGCGATTTCTACCCCAGTTGGCCTTGGCGGCAGTAGCCACCTGCTTCGCTGTTTGATGCTCGTGGAACGCTGTTGCATGCGGGAAGAGCCGCGTGACACATGATCTTTTTCCACACCTGCCTATTAGCTTAAATACAATATAGTTTATTTTTAACGTGTCTCATCCGAGAAAATAGTTAGGGCTAGTCGCCATATTTGGTCGCATCCGGGGTCGCGACCATGAACGAGAGGTGGAACATGCGGTAATGTTATCATGGACACTCCGTCGAAACCTACGGGCTCGCTTCATGTTACTCCTGCTACGAGGAAAGCATCCATGTTTTATTTTGACTAGTGCAGTAGGTACCTCGTAATATATGGAGGAACCCTGCATTTTATGATTGGAAAATCCCACTTTGCATACTTGTACTTCATAATAAGACAAAGTTTTTAGGATAGGGAGCCATATCTCCAAACCCATGTACAACACCAAGATGGCGGCTATTAAAGATGGCGGCCATTAATATTAATATCTCGGCTCCCTCTAATACGATTTTCATTTTTTTTTTGTCTAAAAGGCTTCAATTAGCACCAAACTTTTTTCCGGTAAACATGATTGTTTGCACAATATTTGGAAAAAAAAAACAGTAATTGAATATAATGGCCGCCATATTAGTTTGTATTAATGTTAATAATTCAGCTCCCTCTAATGCGATTTTCAATATTTGTTTGTTTGTCTGAAAGGCCTCAATTATTACTGCAAACATGATCGTTGGTAAAACATTAAAAAAATTAATAAATAAATATAATAATTAGCACTACATCTTTTGCCGTAAACATGATCGTTTCCACAAAATTTGAAAAAAAAACAATAACTAAATATAATTAAATATAATAATCAACACCGCACTTTTTTCCTGTAAACATGATCGTTTGCAGAATATTTGAAAAAAAAAAAACATGAAGTAGTATTTCCTTTAATTTTATTGATTGTCATTCATGTTTTTATACGGACACCATTTAGTTAAATTGAGTGTCACAGAAGTAATGTATCATAATATTGTTTCAGGTATGATGTAATGAATGATCACTAATAAAGATGGCTACAAAGCGCCTCCGGCTGGCTGAACCTGTATGTCAACCTGCACCTGTCTTAACAGATTGGATGAACTGTTGTATCTGTCAGATAAATACAAGAGACGACCTTGTGTGCCCCGAAAAACACAATCTAACAGAGTTTGACAGATTAAATGCAGTAACTTTAAGTATGAACATTAAGAGATTTGATGAAGGTGGTGGCATTAGACACCAAGACTAAGCAAGACTTTTGTTCCCAGAACCAACCAGTGATTTTGCATTATGTTTTCCTGGGGACACAAAATCGTCTCCAGTATTTATCTGACTAATACAAGTATACAACATTCATACAATCTGCCAAGGCAGTGCAGATGGACAAACAGCTTCAGCCAGCCGGAAGTGCTTTTGCAGCCATCTTTATTAGTGATTATTCATCATATCATATCTGAAACAGTATATTATTTCTGTGACACTCAATTTAACTAACTGTTGCCCGTATATAAAAAAAATGTATAAAAAATCAATTAAAAATGTTACAAGTAAAGAAAATTATATTTAATTAATGTTTTTCCAAGTATTGTACTAACGATCATGTTTACAGGGGAAAATGTAGTGTTAATTAAGGCCTTTCAGACGAAAAAAAAATTGAAAATCGCATTAGAGGGAGCTGTGATATTAACATGTTATGCACGTGTTAAGTGCTGCCTATGGACGTTTACTTTTGGCCGTGTCAGTATGGCTCAGCGGTAGGACCTCGGCCTTTGGTTTCAAATGTCGTGGGTTCGATTCCCGGTCAGGCAGTCTGACATTTAAGTTCAAAAGGCAACGTAAATAGGTTTGCTTCTGTATTTATTTAGTAGAAACTTAGATGGTGGCCATTATATTTAATCAATATTTTTTCTAATATGTGGAAACGATCATGTTTACAGGAAATAATGTAGTAATAATTGAAGCGTTTCAGACAAAAAAATAATATTGAAAATCGCATTAGAGGGAGTTGAGATATTAACATTAATACGAACTAAGATGGTGGCCATTATATTTAATTATTGTTTTTTTTCCAAATATTGTGCAAACAATCATGTTTACAGGAAAAAATGTAGTGCCAATTGAAGCCTTTCAGACAAAAAAAAATGAAAATCGTATTAGAGGGAGCCGAGATATTAATATTAATGGCCGCCATCTTGGTGTTGTACATGGGTTTGGAGAAGGCTCCCTATCCTAAAAACTTTGACTTGTTATGAAGAACAAGTATGCAAATTGGGACTTTCCAATCATAAAATGCAGGGTTATTTTACTCTACCTACCTCACTAGACGGATTTTAAAAGTTTAGTTGATTACCAGCAGCACTGTGTATGCTTCGTCGGAATTCCTTAATGATTCAGGATTTCAAATTTCTAATAGCAAGACAGTGTTAGATCGATAAATTTCGAAAAATCGTAATTTCGTGGATGAGAATTGATCAATTTACGGAAATTCGAGATCGGCAATACTTCGAGGTCGGCCACCCAGACTACAAAAGTGCAACCAACCGACCAACATTTTGCAATCCGGTGTCCATTATAGGCTACGCTCGCTTTGCTCCGCCAATAATATTATTATTGTGTATGTAAACAATGATCTTGTGTCCAGTCTACTTTTCCTATAACAGGTGTGGCCATGACCATGCGCAGCAAATAGAAACTTTCCATATTTTACCCTTTTTTGTCGTCTAGGCATAACACAGGCTTTCGTGGTCACTAGCAGACATGTGTCTCTGATATTTTGACCTATATTATTTTACCACGTTTTTTTAAAGCAACTGATGGCCTGCCTTATAACCTTCCGCCTGCCTTATAACAGCCACGCGCCGATCGCATCCGCCCATTTACCATAGCCAAGGTCAAGTGAGACAGTAGCTTCGTTCCTTGCAGCGAAGAACGCAGCTACTGTCTCAGTTGGCATTGTGGCTAATAGACAAGCCACCGTGAACGCATTAATTGTGTCGTCAAAAACCGGAATGATTCTTGTATTTTAAAATCACAATTTATAATTTTCTAGACTAGTGTCTTATAATTTTGCTTCGGCGATCTATTGGAATAATTAATTTTAATTTTTACTGCATTAGTCTTTTAGATTTTTGATCTCATAGTAATTACTAGCAAACGATTAAAATTAGCACTGCGCACACACACAGATAAAACTTCAAGGTCATTGTATAGGCTCGCAAAGGATCATATTCGTTCTGGATGAACGTAAATAAAGTTCCCCAATATTCAACGGGAAATCTCCTAGACGCCACAATTTAAAACGGATTTTTAACAAGGGAAAGGCTAACGGTAAGTAAATAGACCTTTAGGGCCGTACTTGATGTGGAGGATCGAGAAGAATGGCGTTAGGAGGGATATTCCTTTAACAGAAGTAAGAGAAATGGTAGTCTTGATACTTTTACGTGTTTTTCCCTAATGTTGTTTGCTTCGTGGACGAAACTACTGGAGACTTTGCCGTGTAATTTCTACGAATTTTGTGCTGCGTAAAGCGGAATACGTGAGTCTAGCTGGTTACGCAAGTAGGTCGTAGCCAGCAAGTAGGTCACACTATTTACTGCACGGTGTAAAGACGTATTACGCTGACGGTAAGCTGAGGTTATACGCTAACGTGTTTTGGCAGTTAATGTAAGTCTTACCTCGCCTTTTTATATCTGTATTCTATATCCGTAAGTCCTTCCATAAAGGTACACTATTTTGGCAATTCACCATCTGTGTTACAGCGAGTTTACACGTGACATTGATGTCTGCCGGGTTGCCTAGTTGCCTACCTTTTGAAAGTCGTCAATGTTGATTCATCGTATCGACCGATGATGCGAGGGCGCCACTTGCTGGAAAACGGAACTCTCATCGATTTCCCCGTACGTTGACAAATCTATTTTGTCCACAGCTGAAGCGCTATACGCAAATGACCAGTACAAAAAGGAGGAAAGTGAAAGGGATTATAACACGGAGCACAAACAAAGCAGAAAATAGAAAAAAAGATTCACAGAAAATAGTCGCAAAAGATAAAAGCAAATTCATTTTAGTGTTATGGAACGTTCTACAATTTAAAGAAGTGTAGGACAAAGGCTGTAGTTGCGGTAGGACAGGTGGGATGGAGGGCCGGGACCCTGGCCAAAGCTCTATCGCCCCCCCCCCCCCCAAAAAAAAATAGTAAAGTGACATCAAATGATCACGTGTACTAGACCCATCACGAACTATTCGGGTATAGGATAGTAGTTCTACTAACGTTTAAACGAATTATTTCTACATGGATGAAAGGCTATATGAAAGGAAGGGCACGTCAACACGTCGTTTTTTTTTATCTTGACCTTAGACAAATGACCAGTACAAAGCGAAATGGGTTACAACAAAGAGCACAAACAAAGCACATATGGTGCTTCAGAATAAGAGAAAATAGTCGCACGCAAAATCATTTTACAAAATCAAAAGCTTTTTTCAACAAATAAAACAAACACCCATCGTACCGTCCGGGGACTGCAGTGAAGAACAGTGTGCGGACCATCTAAACCACGAAAAAAATTTCGCGTGTTATCACGTGTACTGGAATCGAACCTGAGCCTTCCTATGCTATCAACTGCAGCGGTTAAAACAAACGACGTGTTATTTGAAAGACCCAGATCACCAGCCACGTGATTATATTGAAATTTTTCTTGTCTGGATAACCGCACTCCGTGGTCTTAACTGCAATCACCAGATGCTACAACGGACGGCTATTCGGTTTTTTTTGTCTTGTCACCGTAGTTTCATTTCTCTTAATTTCTGAAATGTCGCGCCAAGTTAGGCAACGAACATCACATCAATCCAATTGTCGAGGACGTAAACCATTGTAGCGCGATGCCATAGCGTCAGTGTCTTATATCGTGAAGCATAGTTGAGCACATTTCCAGGCACTTGGGGAGAAGCATTAATGAGGCACAAAAGCTTAAATTGTGGTAAAATAGAGAACAATGACCCACCTGACAAACATTAACTCGTGTAGGAATGTCAGCTAAGAGGCTTTCAATGCAAGGTCTGGCCCTCCATAACGTTGCAAATGTGTTACTAGCTAGCTACTAGCTAATTCTAGCCCGCTCATGCCCATGTTATGTCCTATAGGGTGATTATTCACCGATACCGAGATAGCGGGAAGGCTTTTAGCTATGAAATTGGACGAATGGCTGCAATACGATACGAACTGCTTACCTTTTCTGGTTTACAGCCTGGGGAGTGTAACGGGAATGACGTGTGAGAGCACGTAACTTCATAAGTACGAAAGTATTGTTATAACCATTGCTAGTAGTATCGGCATCGCCTCTGATTGGACAATGACAACGTGTATACAGACGTGCGTATCTAGACACACGCTACTGTGTAGTCAGAAATGTAAGCAACGTTGCCACATAAATTGTGTGTACGTCCAACTCACGAAAAACAAACAAAATGTCAAAATAAAGCCAAACAACGGTAAAGAGACCGCCAAATTGAGAATGGTTCGGTCTGTCAAAGGAGTGATACGAGATAAAAATATTGGAAAAATGGCGACTCAAGCTATTGTTAATGTGGCACATTATTACACATATGTAGGCTAATACACAATTTGGAAGAAAAGAAGTGATATCATGTCAAAAACCAAAACTTGTAAAAGGGATCGCCAAGTTCGAATGGTTAGGCCCATAAGGAGTGATATCAATACACCAAAACATTCGTTAAGTTACACTTAGGACGTTAAATGAAAACTTGAACATTGCTACCATTCGGAACATGGCGGTCCCTTTTACCAGTTTTGGTTTTTGACACGATTTGTCTCAGTCCATGCGCGCGTGAAACGTATTCACTTCACGTGTCGGCTACCGACAATTCGGTCCCAAAATTACATAGTCCGACAACTCCCATGTCAAGAACGAATGTCGCCACCAAGTTGTTGGGGCTTCATTGTTATTGTGCATGAAGGCGGCAAGCGTAAGCATGGTCTTTATCTGGAGGAAAAGTTTGATAGACGAGCAGCTGGATAAAATACTTGCACGCGACAAAAAAAAGGCTGCAAATCTGTTGGAGAATCGGGCATTACGTCCCTATAATGAATGGCAACGTTTTTGATTCGTTGGACGACTCTTTCTAGGAAAAAAACTGATACCAACGATCGTTCATTTTCTGTTACTGACTGGCTAGCTATCTAGCTAACTACTGGTGGCACGGAAGTCATGTTAATTTCCTTAGACTTTAAGAAGCCGATTGTGAACTCCTCAGACCTTACGAAATGAAAGTTGCTGTGTGCATTGGTGGACATGATTGATTCTACGGGACACATCTGCCTAGCGTAACTCATCCACACTAAGTAATAAACTGCATGTTATTGCTAAAGAAAATCCGTCAGAGCCTATAACCATCAACAAACAGTCAACAAATGAACAACGTGAGAAATATTATCTGAAAAGTCTACAGAATTGAGACTTGGTTCTTTTTACGAGTATTTAGTTATTGTTAGTTTTCACTAAAAAAATTAACCAACCTGCTGTCACGGCATATACGTGGATTGCGGAACTCCCCCATACTAAATTTGCATTGTTACTGCGAAATTAACAAAATCCGCATTGTGGTTTCGGAGTGACCTGATCAGGGATTAGTATTTCTGTGGATGTAGTGTCGGCCGATTTTGGTGATGACCAGAGACCAGTGTAGATCCCCATTGAGTGGCCAATTGGGCCAGTGAGAGTGAGGTGGAGGGGGGATTGCGGTTTAATGGCCTCAGTCACAGTGCAGTGGTGGGGTTGCCACTGCACCACGCATTACAGAGAGATTAATGAAACCCCTAATCTAGACCTTATCAAAGATCTGTTCCTCCTGCAAAAATTGAAAAACACCGGACAGGAGGACAGACATATCGTCCAATTGACGTGCAATGTCCTGCGGAAGATGGAAACGGCGACGAATATCATCAAGACGGTGACAATCAACAAGGAAGTGCCGGACCGTAAGTGGCCGTCGACACCAATGATATTCAGGAGGGTCAACCCGCCTCAAAAGGAAACAGTGACTAAGTCGGGTGTGACCAATGCTCAAACGGGCCAACACCACCTCTTCACGACGACCGCGGCGACAACCATTCCTCGACAGTGCCTTTAATAGCCCACAACGTATTGCCGTCCTGTCTGTCCCAGAAAGTTTGCCAAAACCTCAACCTCAGACGTAGAGTTGGAAAGGCGTTGAGGGAGAAAGGCTGAGATCCCTTTCGAGAGGACCAGAAAAGGCCCCTTTCGCTGCAGAATGCTCATTCACACCTATTCCAACATGGCCCGGGATCCAGCAGAAAAGCACAGTTTTCTGCTGGCCAGGCAAACGGGAAAGCAGAGCCTGGACACGTTGTCTCAAGGAGTTCCGAGGGTTGTATTGCGCCAAGAACTCCAGGGCACTCATGGAATCACTAAAGATGATGAAATGCGTGCCCTGAAGGTCAAGGACAGTGAGAGTGACATAACGATGTCTGAAACGCCCAGTGATTCGGGCAGTGTGATTGGCAAGGTGCTTCAGGTAACTGTAATTATAAATCTGATTTTAATTCTGTATCTAGTTCTAGTACTTTCAGTGGGGGAGAATGAGTTACTGAAAGTTCGAGTTTCCCCATAGCGGCTACCCATGTTTTTTTCACTGTTCTTTAAATTTCCTATCTGTATTGCTTCCTGTTGTAAGGTTTAGTGTTTCTGTCAAGACAAGAAATAATCGAGTCTTGTCTTGTCTCGTCTCGAAAAAGCAAGAGAAGACAAGATCAAGAAGTGATAGGCAGTTTCGAGATTAAGAACAAGAATGATTGTGTCAAGATCGAGACAAGATCAAGAATTAAGGTCGAGACTCGACTTTTCTCGATATATTTATACAACCCATTGTGACGTCACAAACCGTCATCCAATCGAATTAGATAGTCGATGTGAGGGCGATTCATGTTGGGATAAAATTAGACACGCTCGTCAACAATGCCGTTGCTCGACTGTAGGATACGACAGCAGTCAGTGAGCCATGTAGTCGGCAGTTTTTTCGATATTTCGAATATGTTATTGTGAGAACTGTGCTCTGTATGTGATGACTAGAGTGATCCAGTATTCGATTTCAACATCATCGCAAGTCCAGCAGTGGTATATATGATGTAAGGTAGGGAAATGTTTCGTTACTTTGCATTCATGACAACCAAGTTCCTGGCTGATCGGCCGCGTTACTGCCGTGAGAAGCGCATCGCCGCTTATGCTGCGAAGTATAGCCCTAATAAATACGAGCTGTCGGTCGTTAAAACCAAGTCAACAAGGAGTTGTTTTGATTTTTTTTTTATCTTACTGTGTGACTTGTGTGTTATATTTCTACCTGATCGACTTGTAGTAAGGATAGAGACGATTATTTTATATATTTAAATTGTTAATTTCTTAAACAAGCTGCTGAAAGTCAAAACAGGTTTCTTGTGTGGCGTTTCATTACGCGTGCACAGACCATGTCAACAAATATATATTTAGGCCTACAAAATGTGTTTGCGTTGCATAAACCGTACGAAACCTTTCTACAGACAATCAACTGTGTTGTCCATTCTTTATGTTCACGTATTTGAATGCGTTCAGCTCCCGCACCCCTAGAAAATTAAGTAGCAAAAAACTATTTTAAACCTAAACAAAAGCAAAAAAATTATAGTTGAACCCACAAGTTGAAGTAAAAAACAAAACTTCACTGTGAAGGTGGATTACTTTCAATCCACCAAGTGACTTGTGGAAAGTTCAATGTAGAAAATTTAATTATTAAAAAAATGCCTCATATAAAATTCAAAAATTTCTGTTTTGTCTAAAAATTACTGAACTGACACAAAAATGCTTTATTTGCGTAATGAATGTTTATGCGTATTTTGCACCCTTCGATATAAAATGTTATTCAACAAGAAAAAAAAGCTGTACTGACGCATCTAAAATAGCGAAATCCTGTGATTTACTATTTATTTGTACAACAAATATTAGTTTAGTTTGTACTAATTTTATCATAGTAATACATAATAAATTTTTTTATTGAGTAGGAATAATTAGTACTACTCAATTCCTTTACCGTTATAATATAAACATTGATATAAGTAAGAATGACCACTGTTTGTTTATAGGTACGAATAATTGTATAATATATTTAATGTAAACGCATTTACGTATGAATACGAAATTAATACGTGTACTCATGATAGCTAAAGAGGCGAAGCAAAAGGCGTAAGGCTGTTAGTGCCTGGTCGTCAATAGGTTTAACAAATAAACAGGGTCGTCCGAAAGTACAGTGTGTGTATGGTGAAGGATAGCATTTAAACAGATCGACATTAATGATGATACATCAGGTGGCAGTGGGAGGAATGGAAGCAGAGGTGGAAAAGGTAGACTCAGTTTTACTAAGGTACATAGGACCTACTAGACCGCTAAATAGGTGCACTTAAAGGTACGGTAGTGCAATGAATTGATTATTAAGTGCAAATTTAGAGAACTGAATGAATTTTATTGCATAAAAAAAGACGAGCAATATCAAGACTTTCAAGACAATACAAGACAAGATCGAGAAATGAGGCACCAAGATCGAGACAAGATCGAGACAAGATCGAGGCAAGTCTAGGAGTCGAGACAAGACCAAGAATAGTTATTTCTCGTCTTATCTTGTCTCGACAGAATCACTAGTAAGGTTCTAGCTATCAGTTCTGCTTCCGGTCTTCAGCAGGCAATCTGTTCTGTACGGCTTAGGTCTATATTAGTGGTTAATTTTAGTTAAGTTAGTGTGAGCGAATGGTTTTGTAGACCACCTGGGCTCAATAAAGCAATTAATCAATCAACAAACGACACGAGAATTATTTACCGGAAATATGTAATTTTTTTTGTAGAATCTCCTTCCTGCGACTAATTGCTTATTCCTAGTTTGTTTTTAAACCAAGATTCGACTTACAAAAACCAGAAAATCACAAAATCATAAAATCATATCAGTTAACAAAACAACTTACTTCTACACAAATTTAGCACCTAAAACGTTCTAAAGTTCAGCAGTAATGCTTCAGCAAGGTTACACTCCAAAACGTAAAGAATGTAGAACATTACATGTAACGAAAAAAATCATGTTAAGCGCTGATACTAAAAGTCGTGATCTCTATAAACCAGAAAACAATAAATTGTAAGCAAAATATCCGCCAAGTTTCAGCCATCGAACGACTATGATAAAAATTATTTGCGTACTACTAAAAATGAGTTAACAAATCGAGGAGTTTCCGATTTTCGTAAAGTCAGGAATGGTTCACAAACAATACTGTACTATACGCCACTCTCACAGCTTAGTTACAAGCATTGTGTGGAGAGTATATCCGGTGTTTTCGCGGGTGCATGTGAAGCGTTGGTTGGTCAACCAGAAATGAAGTACTATAATGGCACATATCTGGCTGGCATGACTCCTCCACATTAACTACCAAAAAAAAACCGCAGTACATTACAAAAGGGCAAGAAACGAATATTTCATATTTGAAAACCAAGCATCTGTGATGCAAACAATAATTGCCCGTCATTAATGGGAGGAAAAGACTACAAATAATTGTTATCATAGTCCAATAATTAAAGTGGTAGACGGTAAACACGTGAAACTGCTGTGTACTTGTTCACGTTTTACGAAACAACATGGATTCAGGTAAGCCTGAAAACGAGTAATATTAAACGCAGAATATAATTAATAATTATTAATTATGTTTGAAAATAAGACTCAAACCTTAACACAAAACGCTGGGAGCCCTATTACATGTAAGAAGTAGGGTCGCGTGAAGAGCAAGCCATAGAAACATTGATCGGTTAAGAAAAAATGACGTACGTACCGTCGTAAGTCTTGCGTAAAAAACGAAGGAGGGAACTAATCTCTGTGGGCCAAAAACAAAGGAGGGAACTAATCCCTATGAGCAAGAAACAAAGGAGGGAGCTAATCTCTGTGGGCAAAAAACAAAGGAGGGAACTAATCTCTGCGGGCGAAAAACAAAGGAGGGAACTAATCTATGTGGGCAAAAAACAAAGGAGGGAACTGATCTCTGTGGGCAAAAAAAAATTACATGCCGAAATTGGGGTAGTTAGGGGCTAAACGAACCACTGCGGGACAAAAATGAACAAACCTCTGTGATATAATATTACACACAAAATTAGCAACATTGCTTAATCAAAAACGACAAAACTGTTGGTAGTTGGTTTCATCAGATATTGCTAATAAGTATACCTCTGGTTTAATGGTAACCGAAAGGGGGGGGGGGGGGGGGGGCCAAGCAAACAAACCTTATATTAATTTCCATAGACTTTAAGATGCTGATTGCGAACGTCTCAGAAGACCCTTACGTAATAAAACTTATTCTTCCAAGACTCCAGCTAAACAGGCGTAGGTGAAACTCGTAATGTAAATGAACGTCCTTCCAATCGAACATTTTGGTAAGAAACGTGGAAAAACCACTGTAGTATTAATGCCAAAACACTATAATTATTACCAAGGTCTATGTAAAGTCTTATGTAAAGAGTAGGGTCGCGTATCTCATGAAACGCATATAAACCTGAAAGAAAACCAAATCATATATGACGTGTGCAACTCGTCCATATTGTCGTTAAAATACAGCTACTTTTGCGCTGATTACGGTGGCATGAGGGCTAAACTTTAGACATTTTTTTTCTACGGTTGTATTTGAACTATCGTTCTGAAAATTTGCATGTGGGTAGGCACTTAATAGACCTTCAAAACGAGCCTAATAATTTTAAATTTGGAGCCAAACTTTTTTTTTTAATTGTTAAAAAATAAAACATCGCTTATTGTATGTATACCTTTTCTCTGGACTGAAATACTCTAGCAATGTTCGGTTGGATTTTTTGAGAAGCTAATGTATGTGGCTACATGCTGAAACTCAGAAAAATATGTTTAAAAATACTGGTTGCAATTTTTTATTTTTTCACAATTTTCCGTTAAAAAAATCACATTTTTTTGTTTTTTTTTAACGATTTTTCAAGCTGATTACTCGATATATTATTAAATTTCATGGTTTCAGATTACTCCCACAGGTATACTGAGCAAAACAAAACAAAAATGGTGAGGTTCGGACAAGTAGTTTGCGAGAAAAGGTACATACATCATGTATTGCAACGCGCTGCAGAAAAAAGAAGTGTAGTAAAACAGCAGTCAAAGTTGAGAAACTTTTTTATGTCAGAAGAATGTCAAACATGCATGAAAAACACATACTTGTAGGCATCTCAGTGATCTCCAGGAACGTAAAATTTAGCCTAAGGCTGCATGTTCGTACGCCTTTTTTACATTTCTAATGTATTTCCTTTTGATTTGAGTCTCATTTTAGCCTTCGTTAGCTATGTGAGATGCGCTGCGTATCGTTCCTTGTTAGAACATCTTTTCACAGCTTGCCAACAACACATCCTAATTTTTTAAGTAATAGTTTTTTTTTATGAATTGCCACTGTTATAGACCAAAACAGCATTTAGTACACTGAAATTACTTCGAGTACGTAGCATATTGCAGGTTTTTTAAAAAAAATTTTCCAGCACATTTGCAGTAGCACACGAGAGGCTCAATTTACAAGTTTGGAAGCCTGTCTACTCTGCAGTCAACATTTATTTTCTTGATGCTATAGAAGGAAAATCGTAAAAATAAGTATGCAGAAAAGTTCAACAGACATCCGGCTACCAAATTAAGTCAGAAAAAAAAATTCGAAAAAAATATTTTTTTTAGCCCTCATGCCACCTTAAATAAAATAACCATTTTTTTTTTATTATTGTCACATTTTAGGAAGCAATTTATCATCTAGGATTTCATCAAGGTCTTCAAAACGGAAATCGTTCATAAACGGAAAACGCAACATAATATCACAAATTCTTTCTGTTGCAGAGTTTTTGAATAAAACTATAAGAACAGAAAATAAAACTTTGTATAAGTATTAAACCGTATAACCTCTATTATAATAAGAAACGTATTAAAATATTAATCTAGTGAATTTTCAATTTAGGGAAAATAATAGAGCAAAACCAGCAAGACAGCAAAAAACGAGATACAGTGAATCAGAGTCATACAAAAAACGTTCAAATAACGAAGCTGCAAGCAACTGTGGAACACCAAAGTCAACAAATTGACGAACTAAAAATTGAAACGGACAACAGCTGGATGAAAACGCTTTTAAATCCAGCCCCTATAATTCTATGACAATTATGTAGTGAAAATAACCCGAAGGAAAACGAACAAGTGGAAGAACAATAAATAACATAATGCATCAATAAAGAATGTTTCAAAAATATAAATCTCATATTGGAAATATGAAATAAAAACTAAGTCTTACATGATAACAAATTATTAGCATGATACGTACCATGCTCATCAAGTTAATTAAGTCATTTAACGTATAATTAGTTTAGTTCTAATTGCCATTTAAGAAAATTATTAAATACTATTAGCAAAAAGTGGTCATATTAGGTTTAATATTCATTGCAGAGTACTGTTGACATGAGGCTATTATTCCGAAGTACAGCAGTAATAAAATGGAATTTTCATTGAGCTGGAAATAGGGGCATAGAATTACTTAAATTTAAACTTATTGTTAAGAATTATAATATGATCAGCAAAGAATATCAATAGCAGCTCCAGAGAAAAAGAAAACTGGTAAACGAGAACGGATGCACCTATAAAAATCAACAAGAGAACCATGCAAAGGAAAATTAAGAAGCAAGAACAAACAAACACAAAAAAACCCGGTTAGAAAATCCCCAACCACATCGCGACCAAGTAAAAAACCTGCGAGAACCAGCGAAAAAAGCACGACGAAACCATCCCGAACCAAATCGTCATCAAATTAAAAGGGCACGACAAAACAGTCCACAACCAAACAGAAAGCAAGTAAAAAGGGCACGCCTAAAAAATCCGCAACCAAACAGAGACAAAGTAAGAAGATCACGCCAGATCACCAAACCGAGACCAAGTGAAAAGGGCACGTCTAAAAAAAAACCCACAACCTAACCGAGATAAAGTGAAAAGGGTACGCCAAAAAAATCCACAAACCAACCGAGAACAAGTGGAAATCTTTAAACACAAAAATCCCCAACCACACCGAGACCAGGTTAAAAAGCACAACGCATTAATCATAACTCACACCGACAACGAGTGAAAAAAAACATACGACGCTAACCCACAAAAAGTGAAAGAACGAGTTAACAACTTTTGCTTACGCGCAGGAAGTAAAAATGTAAGCCACACATTCAAAAAAAAAAAAAAGAATACACAAAATTTAGAGATACTACGAAACCTTAGTTTCAATGGTTCATTAATGAAATGAAATGGGCTGTATTTTCAGTTTTCATATAAAAAAAAATACACAAAAAGAGACATGATGCCTTTTGGAACCCAGAGAAACAAAAAAAATATGCCAAAAACTCAAATATAAATTAAGAAAATAAAAAATGCACACCACGGTAAAATAACGAATAAAACCTAACAGTTTAAGAAAATTAAATAAAGCAAATAAAAATGAAATAAGAACACAGGAAATCCTAAAAATAAACCAAGAAATTTAAAACTAGAAGAAAAAAGACTTTGTTAGTATAAAAAAGAATTATTCATCGCTTCTGTAAAATAGTTCTTACGAAAAAGAGACACACTAGTGGTAGTTCTAATATTTATTGGGATTGAATTCCAAGTCCTTGTATTGAAGTTTGACCCGCTATCGACAAGTTACATTTTTCAGTCCAGTTAAAACTTGTGTTACAGTTTGAAGCGTTACGAGTATTACGACTATGCATGGCAAAACTGTACCTGAAAATGTTATTTGACGATATATTTTTAAAAATGAATACCTCCTCTGTAACAAATAAGCTCATTAGCAGGTAGAGTTTTTGTCATCTTGAACAAAGGCAAGCTATACTCCTTAAAAGATCGGTGCATGTTGTTCTTGCAACTTTCTTTTGTAACTTTAAGAGACGGATTTTGTTTGTTTTACAAGTGTTCTTCCAAGTTAAAATGCAATAATTAAGAAACAGTTAGCTGCACACGTACAAATGTGCACAGCGATTCCGCGTAAACAACAAGCTGACAACATATTGAAATGGTCGCTTCAACATCGAGCACCAAATCTAAAGGATTACAAACCATCACGTGAAAAACTGCGAAACAAAGCACAGATTGCATTACCAAAAGCAAAACAATGCAACACTAGTAAAGATAAAATACCTGCCGTATGTTCACCGACATTGCACACTTGTTTAACAGAACCGTATTATTATGAATATACATATAGTGTTTCCAAAACTAAACTTTTCAAAGAAATGTGAAAATGTAATAAGGCTTAGATCAAGCAGGTGAAGCCCAAAACATTTTCACAGATCACTCAAATGAAGACACCATCACATGGAAATTTCGAAGAAATGTCAGAATGGACTCCAGAAATAGCTTTCAAGGTTAGTCTATTACAACGATAGATACTTGCAATAAGAGAAGACAATTTGCCCTTGAAAGTAAACAAGGCCATTGATTGCCATACATCAACTTGCTGTTTTTCAGAAGTATTGCACCTCTATAAACAAATAAGAGATATTACAGTTAATCTACAAAGCAAAGAAGGAACAGTTAACATCAAAGAGGTAGACAACGCAATGTATGTAGGTGATTTCGAGTTTCCCCCAAATATGGCAAAACAATATAAAAAAAAGGCAAGTAGTACATAATTATCCAGGACCAATCAGAAAAGAAAGCCATTATTGAAGATGGAAATATGTATGCTAATGCCTTCAAAATATTAACCAAACCTAAGAAGACTGCGCATCATGTGATAAATTATGTTGTCAGCGAAATGTAGTTGATCGGACTCATATGAACAAACCAATAATAGGCAAATATTGGGAAGTCTTCCAAAACCGTATTACTGGTACGTATCGATAAAGTCAATTAATTTGTCATTATTGTTTAAATAAATTCCGGCAAAACAGAGTACCATCACTTTTATACTAAAAAACTTAAAGTGTAAAAAAAAAAAAAAGACCTAACGTCATACTTGAATTCAATGATTTTGTAAAATATTAATTCAATGAGCTAAAAGCCTTTCAGGTTGTCACTAGAATGGGACTGTCCAAAACGGAAATCAACCTTTCTAAACAAAATGGTCCAGAAAGTTCATGGAAGAACCTTCCACTTGCGATTGCCTTTATCACAAACTCTTAAAACGCTACCTGCACCAGAAGATCCTTTAAACAGTCATCAAGAACTGTACATTGTGGTATGTGGTAAATTTTGTCTGGGAAAATTTAGTGGACATTGCCAAAATTTACAATGCATTATTGCATTTGAAAGAATGCCCTTTGTCCCAACAAATTCAACATCCACAACGTTTCAAAGATCTTATCAATAATGAAGAGATTCAAGTTGTTATCTCACCAGGAGTAGATCATAAAAAACAAACCCAAGAACAAAACCAAAAGCAAGACATATTAATAGAAAAAGATACCACATAGATGAATAAATTTACAACTAATTCACTATATCTAAACACACGCTAGTGTGTCGCGTCAAGTTAGACAACAAACATCACATCAATTTAATTGTCGAGGACGTAAACCATTGAAGCACGATGCCATAGCGTAAATGTCATATCCTGAAGCATAGTTGGGCATATTTCAGGTGCTTGGGGGAAAATAATAATGGGGCAAAAGATCTTAAATTGCGGCAAAATAGAGAGCAATGACCCACCTGACAAAAATTAACTTGTGTAGGAATGTCAGCTAAGCGGCTTTCAATGCAAAATCTGACCCTCAATAACGTTGCTAAACGTGTTACTAGTTTCTAGTTACTAGTTTCTACTTCTAGCTTCTAGTCGGCTCAACCCCATGTTAAGGGCGCGTTTACGCAAGGACAAGTTTCTCGCTTACTAGTTTTTACTTGGTCAATACTAAATCTGCTGGCTCTGCTTCTCGCCTTTGTCGGAGAATGCGGCTTTCGAGTTGTCTATGCGTAGTAACCATGGCAACAACGCGGACGCAAATTTTCTCCTAGTGCCTCGCGACACGACGTACGATGAATGCAACATGACAGCGTCGATTTATGACAACAAGAAAACAATTTTTACTGCAGTACAAGACGACGAACAGATTCCTGAATACCGGCATTCGAAGGGTTGTCTTCGAATCGATAACTCAGAAATGGACACCATGTTGGATTTTGAATTCTCGCTGCGAGTAGCTATTTATTCTACCGTCGTTTGATCACTGCTAGAAGCTGTTTTTTAGCGAGAATAACAAATTTTGGAAATAGCGTGAAATGGCAACAATGTTGTAGCATTGTTTAAAATGACTGTTGCACTTTGTTCTTTATCCGTGTTGTTATTTATAATACATTTAATTTGTTGCATATTACCGCAATCATTTAATAGAAACAGGAAATTAATCGTAAATAAATAACGGTTGCCTAGCAAATAGCTTTCGGCGAGCGAGAAGGTCTCGTTGTGTAAATGAGCCCTTAGTCCCCTAGGGTGATTATTCACCGATATGGAGATAGCGGGAAGGTTTCCAGCTATGAAATTTAACAAATCATTCGTTAAATTTCATAACAGGAAGCCCGAGGGAAGCCGTTCCCATTACACCCCAGCTGTAAACTAGAAAAGTACGCAGTTCGTATCGTACTTCATACTTTTCTGGTTTACAGCCTGAGGGTGCAATCGGAATGACGTGGGAGTGCGCGTAAGTAGGAAGTATTGTTATAACCATTGTTAGTATTGTCGGCATTGTCTCTGATTGGACGGCCAAAGTTCGGACAATGACAACGTGTATACTGACGTGCATTTCTAGACACATGCTAGCGTGTCGTCACAAATCTAAACGACGTTGCCAAAGCAATTGTGTCTACATCCAATTCACGAATAACAAACAAAATGTCAAAAGAAAGCCAAAAACTGGTAAAGAGGCCACCAAGTTGAGAATGGCTCGGCCTCACAATGGAGTGATATGAACTAAATAAAAATAATTAAAACAAAACCAAAGACTGGTAAAGGGGCGACTAAGTTAAGAATAGTATGGCCTCTCAAAGGAGTTGTATGAAATTAAAATATTAAAAAAATTACCATTCAAGCTATTATTGACGTGGCACTTTAATACACATGACAAGACAATTAAAAAAAAAAGTGATATCATTTCAAAAACCAAACTGGTAAAAGTGACTGCCAAGTTCCGAATGGTTTGGCCCTTCAAAGGAGTGATATCAACACACCAAAACATTCGCTCTGACTAATAGTTCGAAGGTTTATGAAAGCTTGAACATTGCTCTTGAGTAGCAATGTTCTAGTTTTCATTTACCTCCGAACTATTAGTCAGTGCGCTTAAGTTGGCTAATATTTTGGTGTGATATCATTCCTTTGAAGGGCCAAAGCGTTCGCAACTTGGCAGTCCCTTTTATCAGCTTTGGTTTTTGATACGATATCCATTACACGGAGCAAAGACAAATAAAACAGTAACAGTTTCGTATCAAATATTAAAAGTAAGCGAAATACCTGTAGATTCATGAGATAAACAATTAGAAACGAAATATTTTCCAGACCTATAATTGGTTGGTTCCAAGCACAAAACGTTTGTCTGAAGTTGAGTGACTATATTAAAACTCGTTTAATGTGTAAACATTCAGAATTTAGATTCAATCATTAACACCTATTTTACCTTTTAAATGGCCCTAACATACGACAATTAAGTGCTGGAACATTTCACAAATAAAAACTTTTATATGACAGTAGGATCATTTCCAGAAAAATATCAAACAATGAACTAGAAGGAAAATCTAAAATCTAAAATGTTTGCCCGTCTGCAGAATACAGAACAACTCTGGGAATATCCACAGAATGATTTACGTTGCGTGACACAAAACTATGGATCGAAAATTGATCAATTATAATCCATGAAATTAAGATTTTTCGAATTTATTGATCTAACACTCGCCATTGTATATTTGGAATCCTGAACAGTTAAGGAATTCCCACGAAGCATATACTGTGCTCCTGATAATCAAGTGAACTTTTTAAAACC
This sequence comes from Lithobius niger, assembly GCA_023313725.1. NCBI lineage: Eukaryota > Metazoa > Arthropoda > Chilopoda > Lithobiomorpha > Lithobiidae > Lithobius > Lithobius niger. The sequence continues at coordinate 26,010 of JAHWFP010257110.1, forward strand.
GTCTAAATAAATTATCGTTGCTTACCTGTAGATAACAATCTTTTTTGACATAACTCAATGAAATAATAACATTTCATTATCGCATTTAAAGGAAGGCTGGTAAATGAAAATTAAACAATAGGATTCGTTAATGACTCACATTCGTTTCATGTGAAATAGAATGCTTGGAGGAATTCACCCAACATGGCGCTCAAAAGTGGCATTTACATTATCAACGGGAATTAAAAATAAACCTCGAATCGAAGCAGGATCACGAAATGGTGTATATAAAACGAAAGTAGAAAGCAGACGACGTGTCTATACTGCAGCACAGAACACTACAATGGCTTCGTATAATAATTTCAAGATTCCTGATTGTCATGGAAACTGTACTCTCAATCCCGTGTTGCAAGAATGAATAGACCTAACCTCGAACGCAATAGGCCTAATTTGTCTACTGTTGTCACTTTCGAAACTACAATGGCAGCTAAAACGGTTAGGCCTAAAGGTTCTGAAAGTTTTAAAATTATTTAAATGCTATCTTCACACTCAAGGTTATGCCATCTGACCTACAATATTGTGAAAACTCCAATTTTAAAAAATCAGCGTTCGCAGTTGTGGTACGTGCCAGAGGTGTACGAGGCGAATTATAGGGAGTCGCAGATATTTTGAACCTTTTCATTACTGAGAATGTACTGTCGTTACTGATGATTGTCTGGCTTGCACTAAATGCGTTATTGTTAATATTTTAAATTTAGGAAAGATATTCTGCAATAAATATAAACAATGTAAGCACTGTTGACGGTTCCTTGCCAGCTTCACCATGGCGGCTAACGTGGCATTTTACTATGGCAGGGATGGCAAAAAGAGGCTGCTAATAACGAAACAGAAACTAAATATGGGAGAAGCTGAAATGTAAAAAAAAAAAAGAGTAGCAAAGAGCTTCACACCAAAAGGCACAAAGCTAAAATGTAGTTGAATCAATATTGCACCCAGATTTTTAAGCAAGTATTGCAAAGTCACTAAAATGAGAGTAAATACAAATTTAAAATAGATTTCTATCCACTCCGCCTATAATAGGCCCAAAGCCCGTTTCCTAGTAATTAAAAGTTGTGTTAAAAGGTTTAAACTATCGCTAGAACAATTTTTCAACCTGGAAATCTCTGAAGGGGTACTTGATACAGAAGAAGCTAATTTTGTAACTGACTCTGATGCTTTTGAACATTTCTCCGATTTGTATAAAAAAAAAAGGGCTTGGCAGTTTTAACAGCTAAAGAGCCGAAATTAATCTAAAAGTAGATACTAAACCAAAGTTTTGTAAGGCTTGGCCCGTACCTTTCACTGTCAAGGTGCAAGATTGTAGCCGAAATTCAGCGTTTGATGGGGGAGGGTAGCCTAAAACCCGCCAACTGTGCATGGCCCACTCTTGTGTTGATTGTTTTCAAGCCCAAGGGATGTGTGTATACGTGGTGTCTATGCTGTACGGTAACCCTGAGTTGGAGATAGTACTCTCCCGTACAAAGGGCGGAAGAGTTATTTAGCGAGCTTTCAGGGTGTGCAAAGTTTTCATATAGATTCGTGTAACGTTTTTCTTCATATGGAATTTAATGAGGAATCAAAGCCAGCGTTTACAGTGAACACATGGTGCGGATTATTCCAGTCAGGAAGAGTACGACTTGGACTGGCAAGTGCACATGGAATGCTACGGAAGTGACTGGAGCACGTTCAACTGGCATTCAAAAAGTTAAACCTTTTGATGATGACATGGTTGCAGATGTAAAATGAAAGGAGCACAATGCCGATTTGATCAAAGTTTGCTTTGTGTTGCAGAAAAGCAGCATGCATGTAAAAAAAAGCTAAGTGTAAACTTAATCAGACTGAACTGAAGTATCTTGATTTTAAGTTACATAAAGAGGGAATAGTCACTCAGGCAATTAGTTGGGCTCCAGAACCACAATATCACGCCAAGTTATAATCTTTTTTTTTTAGGGGGGGGGGGGGGTGGAACCAGTATTCTAAATTTGTTACTCATAGCAGCCATACTGGCTCCCTTAAACAAATTGCTGAGCTCTAAAATGCCCTGGCTTTGGTCAAAGCAATGTTCGGAGGCAGTGGCCGAAGCAAAAAGTGCTTTTCTGGAATCAAAAGTTTAGTACCTTACAACCTACACCTGAAACTACTTTGCGATGATAGTCCCATAGGGGTGGGCGCCGGCCTTTTTCATAAAATGCCTATTGGAGAAAACCACCGAATAGCTTTTGTTTCGAGGACAAACTTGAGTATGCCCGATTTAACCAAGAGGCCCTTTCAGTTGTATTCATAGTTAAGTGTTTCCATCAACATCTATATGAAAGGAAGTACACATTGCATACTGATCAAAATTACTTTTTTTTGGATCTTTGAAAATAAAGCCAAGTGTCCCAGCTATGGCGGCTGTGAGTGTTCGGCATTGGGCATTATTTTTGAATGCCTACAGTTTTGATTTGCTACATGTTCAGGGCAGAGCAAACAAAACAGCTAGTTTTATTTTACCCAGCTTACCGCTGCCTTGAGAGCATCCTGAAGTGAATGATAGTGAAACAATAATGGATTTAAAGACAACTGAGCCTTTGCCATTCCTGTAGTGACCAACTTTTATTGAAAGACAAGGCGTTTTCTCAAGTTTATCGATCTACTAATGATGGTTGACTATTCAAGGTTGACAAGGACGAATAAAGCCATACTTCCATAGGAAGAGTTGACTTTGAACCACAATGTGATTTTAGGGGGGCACCGACTCTTTATTCCTGATGATCTGCATCCCATGGTCCTGTCTGAATTGCATTTGGAACCCTATGGTATTGTGAGAATCATAAGTCTTGGATTGTTTGGTGTCTGGGCATAGATGCTGAATTAGAGCATTTAGTCAAAACGTGTGAACCACGTCAACTAAATTGAGATAGCGAATAAAAAGGTAAAAAACAGGAACGCCCAACAACCGTGTGGTCTCACTTGCACGTAGATTTCGCCTTTCTTTTAACAATAAAATATTTTTGGTAATCTTGGATGCAAATGTCAAGTTTCTACTTATCTTTCATATGAAATCAACAAGTGCTTATTTGCTATGTACGTATATTGTAAAATGTTAGTCTCAGACAACTGGCCAAACTTGATCTCAAGAGCGTTTGAGTTCACTCAGTTCTTAAAATAACGTGACATTCGTCATTTTAAGAGTGTACCTTTCTTCCCTGCCAGTAACGAGTAGTGTCAAGTCAGAGTCAAGAGTTTCAAGCAATCGTTGACGGATAGTCTAACTACAGATTAAAATAGTGATGGTGTTGCACTACATTTTTGTTATATCGGTTCACACCGTACCCCACACCGTACACAGAGGCCCCATGTAAATTATTTCTTAGAAGAACTGTCTGAACTACACACACCTTCTTTGCCCTATACAGTCGAAATTAAGGTTAATTACAGTTAGAAATTCAGGTCGTGTGAAATTAACGAGACAGTTTACTTGCATAATTATCGTTCGGGTACATATCACTGGATTTGTTGAATAATTGAGGAAAAGGTCTGCACTCTTCGTTATTGGGTTTCTGCGCATGATGGAAAAACTCTCCAAAAACACACTGATCCCGCGTTCCATCGGATGATCACACACATGACATTTTTTTTTGTTAAAGATTGCGTTTCACCAACAGGGTGAAAGCTAACCCCTGCCACCTAAACGGCTTCCTCTCCTCATCTTCTGAGGAACATTATTGTAGTTTTCGGGCAAATTAGATCTTACCTGTACATGAGAGTGTGTAAAGGGGCTCAATTATTTCTTGCTAATTGTTGAAGCAAGGATATTTATTACTAAACAAGTCATGTGCTGTTACTGGCAAACTAGACTTATCAGAGCAACAAAACACAAATATCTTTGGCTGGGTTAAATAATTGAGTGCCAACAAATTGTTGTGTTGCGTCCACGAACCATATGTTAAACTTAAGAGCCCCATCTAATATAGTCAAGCCTGAGGATTTTTCTGTAACAACAATATCCGCATTATATACATTCACAACAATTGTGATTCCTCATAACCTCTGTCACAATCTGACTATCAATTGTCACTCACTAATTGTCTCCTTCGATTACTACAAAAGATTTTTTTTACTAAGAAAGATTTTACCACAACCTACCGTTGGAGAAGGTTGAGTTTAAAATGAAAGCTCTGAAAACCAAAATGGAGCTGGTGGAAAATATGTCCGCCATCTTGTAACTGATGGTCAGTCGTGAACCTAGCTTCAGGCAAAAAGATAATCCAACTTCGTAGATGTCTATCACAGAATTGATGATCACATAGTCAACTTTAAGAGGATGACAAACTGCTGTTTACACCGGTATACTTCATTGGTAGTATCATCGTTCATGACTCATGCCTGAGCAAGGTGAGGACGTTCCGTAGTTAAAGCAAAGCCAATACGTAGTAATCATGGCAGCTGTTATTTGAAATAAAAGTGAGTGACAATCGTTTTCTAGATGCGACAGAGGCCAAACGTTATTTGTAATCCTTCTAACATTACTCACCGCAATAAACAAGATACGGACCAAAAGAGTTTTATGGCCTCATCTATACAAACTCGTGATCAGCGTTTTCTCAACTATAAAGTAAACTGTCCTCAGATAATAAAACATCCACGGTACCTCATGGGTTGTATTTGAATGCAGCTGTACTCACCCTTGGTATGCATCAACGTACTTACTTAACCGTAGGCCTAGGAAAACCCTGTTTGAGGTTGTGGGAAAGAACCAGGCTCTGCAGAATTAGGGGTCGTTTACACGACAGCAAATTTTTCGCTTACTAGCTTTCACTTGGTTAATACTAAATCTGCTGGCTGCTTCTCGCCTTTACCGAAGAATGTGGCTTTCAAGTTGACGATACGTATAGTAACCATTACAACAATACGGACGCAAATCTCCTCCTCATGCCTCGCGACACGACATACAGAGCGTGCAATATGACAGCATCGATTTACGACAACTAGAAAATAATTTTTACTGCTGTACAAGACGAATGACAGATTTCTGAATGCCGGTATTCAATGATTTGTCTTCGATTCGACAACCCCAAAATGAACGCCATGTTGGATTTTGAATTCTCGCTGCGAGTAGCTATTTATTCTGCCGTCGTTTGATCGCTGCTAGAAGCTGTTTTTTTTCAGCGAGAATAGCAAATTTTAGTAATAGCGTGAAATGGCAACAATGTTGTACCAATGTTTAAAATGACTGCTGCATTTTGTTTTTTATCCGTGTTGTTATTTATAATACATTTAATTTGTTGCCTATTACCGCATTCATTTAACAGAAATGGGAAATTAATCGTAAATAAATAACGATTGCTTAGCAAATAGCGTTCGGCGAGCCAGACGGTCTAGTTGCGTAAACGCACCCTTACATCTTTCCCAGTACCTCATATAACGTAACGCAAGATGGAAACCATCATAGGCCATATTTAAATCCTGCCGATGTTGTTTACAGTTTGGCGCATCTCGCATCCAGGTTGGCACCACGAGTCGTAGGGTGGCAGCCCCGGCGTTTCTGATCACCACACCTGACGTTTTTCCCACACACAAAAAAAGAAAACACAACACTAAAACAAACCACCATATTAAAAAAAAAAACTTTACTAAAAGTATATATATACATACAATAAGCCGGTTTATCAATACAGCAAATGCAGTATTAATCCATATCAAAAGGAAACCACTAAATGCATCACAGAAGTATATTCAAAATCTACTCAAAATGGCATTATTAGTTATGCTGATTACATTTGGATATTTAGCAGTAATAGTGTAAGGCTATAGTTAAATTTTGCGAGGTAGGCTACACCACCGATCCTGCTGATCACAAGTACATACGTGTTCACAAAATATCTATACTTAGGGCAGTGGAGGTAAACATTTTCTCAAGCTTTCCTTTTCCTTCCCCTTACACAACCGAACATCAATTTCCTCTCATATATAATTATGAAACATCAGCACCACTTCTTAGGACTCTCCTTAGGCACTCACAGAATTAAAAAAAAATTCGCCATCGGGAAGAAAGGACAAAAAAAAACCACTTAAAAATGGCAAACAGCAGAATTTTTGAGTGAAATGCGTAAACAAAGGCACGGTAAACCTAAAAACATGTTTGGTGATAAGATGTGTTGGTTTTGTTTCGTAAATACATACTTCTCAGGATGAATTAAACCGTCTTCTAACGGACCTCTGTTAACATTGCTGTTGTGTGGTACTTAAAACTCCTAAGGCACAAAGAAAATGCCCTGTTTAAGGAAAGTTTACCAACGACAGCGACCATGCAGGCGAGCAGTTTTTATTTTTTATTGTGTTTCGCGCCAGCTGTCAGTCGTGAAAAGAATACAAACAAAAATGTCAAACTGTGCACCCTTAAAACGCGTATGCTGTTGTGCTATGCGTAACATTGAAATAGATTGAAAGGGTGAGGAGATTGAAAGGGTGAGGAAAGGATGCTTTGTTGTGTATAAAAATGAGTGGTGATTACGGGTCGACTCCAAAAATTTTCATCCTGGGCACAATATTTTAACAATTATAAATGCAATATTTCTGCCCTCACATGGGGGCCGTCATCAGGCACAGAATACACTGCAAAATACATTTACAAACACTGTTACATTCCT
>JAHWFP010257110.1:41316-60807 GCA_023313725.1 Lithobius niger
AAATTACACTTTGGTTAATGAAATGCGATGGTGGAATGACGTCAGCTCCGTTAATCGTCGGTTTTTTTCCAGTAACAGGAAGCTGCTTCCCGGTTAAATTACGTTTCATTTGGCGTATCAACAACATAAAAATGAGGTTAGGCCTAATACGAAATGCCAATTCCATAGCAAACGAAATTACAGGTTGGTTGATGAAATGCGATGGTGGATGGTAGGCTATCGCTACGTCAAATAAGAGTTAAACATCGTCAACCAAACACAAAATGTAAACATTATGCCCAAAACTAAACACCGTAAATCAAAATTACATCGTATATCGAAACAAAGATCGTAAATCGAAACCGAATCCCTAACACGAAATTCCTTCAGAAAATCGTTTAGGGAAAAGAAAACAAAAATTCTTAGCCGAATTCCACTCGTGCTTGTATTAAATGTATAATTTGGATGTTTCAGCACTCAACTCCTTTCCAACAAATTTCCCTCGACCTTCGGAAATTAAAACTGGAAAGGAGTTTCGTGCTAAAACACACGAATTGTCGATTTAATACAAGCACTCGTGGTATTATAACTGATACAATCGTGAGCAGTGGAAGGAAACAAATTTTGAAGATCACTTTGCAATCCATTACAAATAAAAAAAAATTTTTTTTTAAACTTAGTTCCTATTTGTTCGGGTGCCTATTTGTCCGAGCGGCTATTTATCCAGTGCCTAAATTGGGGTGCCTGTATGTTCGGTGCCTAAGTGTGCACTGCCAATGTGTCCTACATCCTATCAAGACATGATTTTTGTCTTCTTTTTTTTCATTTAATGTTGCATATTGTTTTGTGAAACTTTTTTACTTAAGCAATAATTTTTGTGCAGTAAATCGGTTAAGTCTTCTGAGAACGTGGAGACTTGTAATTGGTGGAAAGTTGCATGATGTTAATTTAAAACTGATCAAGTTTTAAGAGCCTAGGATTTTCAGTGTTGGCGACTGCCGATCTTAAAAAAAATGAACCTTAACGCCGATCCGTTCCGACTTAAGAAAACTGAACCGGAACAGCGTTCCGGACCATTCCGGCCCAAATAAGCACTGTATGATTTGGGGGGGGGGAAGGTATTGGGGCTTAATGGGGGGTCAATTTTTCTCCCCCCCCCCCCCTCATCATACAGGGCTTATTTGGGCCGGAATGATCCGGAACGCTGTTTAAGTGCTATTGTGCTTTACCAATCATATATTTAAAACGTAAAGCACAACAGCACTTAAACAGATGCAATTTTCTCAATTGTACATTTGATTATTTAAATTTAAAATATCAGTTTTTATCCGCGTACATTTTAACAAGTAAAAATTCAATCATATAACCCCCTTTTTTACGGCACACTTGACGTTTTTGTTTGTAATATGTACTAAAAATAAAAACACTTAGCGTAAAAGTAGAAAAATAGTCTGTATTAAAGACTGGCCTTGTAAGGATACAAGATCACTATTCAGAGTAGGTAAAAAAAAGAAAACTGTTTCGACTGGGACTTAAACCCAGGACTTCTACCACACTAGGTCATCATTATAAAAAACAAGAAACTAAGCAGTTCTACAGGAAAAGCAGAAAACGTTTCGAAAATTGTCAAATTTCGTCATCAGGTTTTCAAAAATTTAAATGTGGAAAACGCCACTAAATCATCCTATGTTTAAAAGTACAGACAACATAACATAAAAAAATAAAAAAACCAAAAGCCAACAATAATTTATCGTCTCAGAAGAGGCAGAAACGGTGGCCAAGAAACCCACAATCCGACCTGTTCCTTGAGGAGAAATTGGTGGTTTTGAGTTCTTATCTTTTTGAAACTGTTGTCTGTACTTTTAAACATAGGATGACTGAGTAGCGTTTGCCATGTTTCAATTTTTGAAAACCCGATGACGAAAATGTACAATTTCGGAAACGTCGTTCTGATTTTCCTTGGTCTTCTTTTTAATAATCTGTTACCGTGCTTTTATTCTTCTAAACCACACTAGGTTGGCAGTCCTAACCACTGAGATACCGGGGCGAACCGTGGCCACAGGCTCCAGCCTAAATTAGTAGATGTTCAACCTTTTCTATTTTATTTTGCTGAATTAGTACTTTTTAACAGATTAGCCCAAGGTTAAAAATTTTTTTTTTTAAAAAGCACAGGTCAGCGTTTACAAACAGGGCTACACAAATGAGGCAAGAGCTACGTCACAACGAAATTAAGAAGAAGACACCGACAAACAATGCGATTACATTACAATAATCTTACGCAATTCATGTTTTAACGGTTACAGAAAAAATAATTCATGACTATAAATCCGTTAAAAATGGCACGCATTGCATCGCCGAAAGTTTTTTTGTTTTTACGATTTGCTTGCCTTTAGTGGACTGCCCTATGTTTCATCGCTCATGTCTTTTCATTTTTTGTTGGCGTTTTTTATTTTTTGTCATTATTATGACGTAGTGTTTAGCCTACTTCTATAGATCTGCTTGAAAACGCTGCAGTTAGGATCATCGAAACTACCCATTTAACTAACTTAACTCTTCTTCATTCACGTTAACACATAAAAAATAAACAACCTCACTTACTACATCCACACCCCTAGCTTCCAACCCCTCCCCCCTCCCCCTTTCCCCTAGTCTCCCGTTACAATCTGAATTTACCTTTGGTGGAACTAAAGCCTTTCTCGGCTTTCTCTGCCTCAATTTCATGATAGCATTATACCATTTCATTTCGGCATCCGTCTTTGGCCCTTTCAAGCAATCCAATTCCTGAAACAGTGAATTTAAACAAATGTAAAAAGTATCATCATGTTCTTGTCGTTGAATGGTAACTGCAGTTCTTTATCTTATACGAGGTATCGTTGAAAAAGATGGCGCAGTATATTGGTAGACAAACAAGGGAGTATTGATAAACCATGCTTAAAAAACCATGCTTAAGCGTATTAGGATAATAATATAGCGTAACTGAAGCAACAACGTTCCATGTCGTATTAGGCTTGTAGCACACTACTCCGTTCCGTCATGTCAAGTTGCAGGCCGTCAATTTCTGTTTGGATTAAAAGCATTTTAGAGGAGCTGCGTATACTGCTCCGTCATGTTCCGTGACGACCCGTCAGTTGACGGACGAGATTGTCGAGGCAGAATCTTTTCAGTCAGAAACTGATCACGTCGGAGAAGTGAATGTACCTGCCGTCAATTGGGCGGCCGTCGTCGTCCGTCACGCGCCTGCACACGACGCCTTTCCCCTTTACTACTGAATACAGATGCGAACGGATTTCAGTTGCCTTCTAAACTCAAATGTCGTCATGACCGAGCGTAAAGAATTAATACCTATCCAACAAGTTTACTTTGCAGGTGACGTAGGTTTGAATAATAAAATGTTCACTCCCTGATTGAGTAAATGCCCACAAACAGCAAAAGGAAGAAATGGAATTTAATTTTCGGCAAATTATTGCTTGCCTTGGTCACAATAAAAAACAAAACACAAATAAAATTAGCAGGTGAAGCCAGAGGTCTGTCTGTTCACACCCGCCATCTTGGAATGACGTTTTATTGTTCAAAATTAATACCTAATTTACTACGACTTTCTATTTAATTACCTACTCAGGATCACTGCAAGTCCTTCTTCATTTGCATTGCCAATTTGGGTGCGATCAAATTTAAAAACTCAGCGGAGCCCACTTCAACGTTAAGCGATGGAAGCAATGTACGCTGGGACATCCGTTGCCATTAGTCGTCGGAACGGGACGGAAAAGAACGGAATGGAGCAGTGTGCTACAAGTTTTAGGATTAAGCTTGTCGCACACTACTCCGTTCCGTCACGTCGCAGGCCGTTAAATTTCTATTTGGATTAAAAGCATGTAAATTAGAGGAGCCACGTGTACTGCTCCGTTTCGTTCCGTGATGACGGAACGGGATGGCTGACAGACGGGATTGTCGAGGCAGAATCCTTTCAGTCAAAAACTGATAGGATCGAAGAAGTGTACGCACCTGCTGTCAGTCGTTGGCCTTCGTCGTCCATCAAGCATCTGCGCACAACGCCTTTCCCCTCCTAAATACAGATACGAACCTATTTCAGTTGCCTTCTGAACTTAAATGGCATCATGCCCGAGCGGAAAGAATTTAATATCGAATTTACTACGACTTTATATTCAATTACCTACTCAAGGTCACTCACTATAAGTGCACCTTCATTTGCATTGCCACTTTGGCGGCGATCAGGGTTAAAAGGCCAGCAAAGCAAACTTAAGAGGTTAGTGATGGAAGCGATGTGTGCTGGACCATCCGTTGCTGTCAGTCGTCGGAACGTGATGGAATGGAACGGAAAAGTGTGCTACAAGAATTAGGATAATAATATCGTGTAATTGAAGCAACAATGTTCCATGCCATATTGTGATTAAGGTTGTCGCACACTACTCCATCGTGTTCCGTTCCATCACGTCACGTCCATCCGTGCTGGATCATCCGTTGCCGTCACTCGTCGGAACGTGATGGAACGGAACGGAGTAGTGTGCTACAATAATTAGGATAATAATATCGTGTAACTGAAGCAACAGTGTTCCATGCCATATTGTGATTAAGGTTGTCGCACACTACTCCATCGCGTTCCGTTTCATCACGTCACGTCCATCCGTGCTGGACCATCCGTTGCCGTCAGTCATAGGAACGTGATGGAACGGAAAGGAGTGGTGTGCTACAAGCATTAGGATAATAATATCGTGCAACTGAAGCTACAATCTTCCATGCCGTATTGTGATTAAGGTTGTCGCACACTACTCCATGCCGTTCCGTTCCATCACGCCATGTCGAAGGCCATCAAATTTCTGTTTGGATTAAAAGCATGTAAATTAGAGGAGCCGCGTATACCGCTTCGTCCCATTCCGTGACAACCAGTTGGCTGATGGACGGAATTTTCGAGGCAGATTCCTTTCAGTCAAAAAAAGATCGTATCGGAAAAGTGTATGCACCTGCCGTCAGTCGACAGTCGTTGCCTTCAGTCACGCGCCTGCACACAACGCCTTTCCCGTACTAATAGAGATGGGAACGTATTTCAGTTGCCTTCCGGTCTTAAACGTCATCATGCCTGAGAATAAAGAATTAATACCTTATTTCCTACGAATTTCTGTTTAATTGCCTACTTAAAGTCCTACAAGTACCTTCTTCATTTGCATTGCCAATTTGGGTACGATCAAATTTGAAACCCAGCGGAGCCGACTGACACAGTTAGCGAAGGAAGCAATGTATGTTGGACCATCCGTCGCTGCCAGTCGTCGGAACGGGACGGAACAGAATAGCGTGCGACGAGCTCAACAGTTCCACGTCATTGGTAGAAGAATGGTCCATGGCTTATTATAGGATACCACGTCGCTAATGATCACTGCACTGTATCATATTAAGACCATAGTATCCAAAATCAGCAGCCAAACGTCAGTAGTGCCGATAAAAGTTTAAGGGATAAACTAGAATCATCACTACTTTTAAAAAGAGGTAAAGGTGTCTTAACTGAAACACGATATTTTTAATGGGAAGGTAAATTAAATCTTTCAGTGTCGCTTTAAATGCAGCATAAACTAGACCAGCAGGAAGTTGCTTGCAATCTTATGTAAACCATCCAAGTAATACAATTGATAAAGAAAAATACACACACATCAGTATTTACGACAAATTATAAAAAGGTAGTCATCGCTGCCAAATATTTATCACACTATCCACGTGTTTATGACAAATGCTGTGTTTAAAGTCAGGTTTGCTCGACACAGGACAAACTATTGACCTGGACAAACGACACATGGAAATTGAGGCTTAATGACGTGTCCACAGCCAGGACATTAGCACCAACCCCCAGTCACATTGCACTCGCCCGCGTTGCCATTGCGCCACACATTACAGAGATATTAAACAAACCTCCAATCTAGATATCATCATAGATCTGTACCTCCTGCAAAAATTACAAAACCCCGGACAGGAGGACAGATTTATCGCCACATTGATGCACAATGTCTCGCAGAAGATGGAAATAGCGGCGACGAATACCATCAATATGGTGACAATTAACAAGCAAGTGGCCGTAAACACCAATGACATTCAGGAGAGAGAACCCCCCTCAAAAGTAAACAGTTAGTAAACCGGGTGAGTAAACAGCGGACAAGGGCTCGGTAGAGGTGCAACATGGCAGTGCGATCGGCACCCATGAAGTGCCTGACAGAACCCGTAAGATGTTAAATGACCGCAAAGCCTTGTCTTTAAGTTGGCGCAAGTGTGGAAGCCAATACTATCTGGAATCGAACACCAAACCCAGGAAACGTGCCTGTGGGACAACAGGAATTTGTGCTTGTTGCAAGTGCAGTCAAGAATCTGGGTGCAGTGTTTGTTTGCAGCAAAAGTGGACACACAGTTTTGTCCGAAGAATACCGGAAACTATTACTGATGGTCCAGCTCTGGACTTTGTTAATTACCAGCTGTAGTTGCCGCTCGCAGGTCTGCACACAAGCCGCCCCAAAGCACAAGCCGAATTCATCAACAAAAGTGATTGGGGAACAGCAGCTTTCTGAGCAATAGGGCTGATCCCAACAGTAAACAGAATGACACTGAGAACACCTCCTTGAGACACACCATTCTCCAAAACACATAGGCGGGAAAGATCGAAGCCTTCTGAAAGTCAAAGAAAACTTGAACCAGATGTTGACACAGGCAAAAAGCCTCCCTCACGTCTGATTCAAGGGCAAGCAGATGATCGATGGCTAACCAAAACCGTCGAAAGCCACACTGGGATGCAGAAAAGAATCCCCGTGATTCCAGCACCCAGACCAACCTCTCACTGACCATCCGTTCCATAAGTTTACAGACACAGCTAGTCAGAACGATTGGGCGATAACTGGAAGGAGAAGTAGGGTCTTTGCCCGGTATCACAATCGGGATACTCACAGCTGTCCTCAACGCAGCCGGAATAGAGCCTTTCGCTCACACACGGTTAACCATGTCTAGCAAGAACTGCTGGGAGGCAAGAGGCAGATGTTTCAACAGCTGATAGTGAACAACACCAGGCCCTGGGGCGGAGTCATGCGACCTGGACAAAGCTGAAACAAATTCCTTTCTGGTAATCGGAAGATCATACTCCTCTAAACTGTCAGAGCGAAAGTCTAGAAAGTGAGTCTCTTCTCTACGCTTAATCCCGAGGAAACCAGGATCATAATGGTTATCACTCGACACCCACGCAAATGCAGACCCAAGACAATCAGCGATATCCGGCGTAGAAGAGATCACGGCATTAGCTACCCTTAACTGTGACACCAGGGAAGGGTTGCTTCCCCCGAGATTTGGCGCACCTTCCTCCACACCTGCTGAGAAGGTGTGGCTTGCGTGATCGACGAAACATAAGCTGAACACGAAGTACGCCTAGCCTCACGGATGACATACCTGGCACGGGCACGGCAGCGCTTAAAGGCCACAAAGCTGTCAGTAGTTGCGCTTACCGTAAATGTATGCAATGTTCGCATGTGGGCCCGAATGGCCGGCCCGTAAGCCGGTGTCCATCATGGAACAGGTACCCATCTTGGCTGTGTGGACGTGTGCAGAATAGTAGCATACGCAGCAGCAAGGAAATACGTTGAAAGTTCATCCACATCAGAAAAGTCCTCCACTGCATGCTGAAACACAACAGCCTCTACAAAGGCTGACCACTCAGCTCATTTAATCGCCCACCAGGCTGGCCTGGAAGCCACAAAACCCCCTTGTGTTGTGGACAACACAATGAGGAGGTGATCGCTCCCATGCAGATCAGCACTGACGGCCCAAGTGAAGTGAACTGGGATGGCTAGCGAGCAAAAGGCTAAGTCCACCGCTGAGCAAGAAGAAAGGGGCAGGAAGCTGGTGGACCAGGTCTTCCAGGTAACCAACCCCAAAGACTTCATCCAGTGGCAAATAAAGCGATCAGACCGTAATATCCAATTGGAAACAAACTCTAACCGCTACCGCCTGAAATCTAGTGTGCAGAGGCACACCAGCGCGTGACAGAGTGGTGAACCAATGCTACAACCCCACCATGTGCACGTGGCATAGGGTCGGCATCCAGACAGTAGGCAGAGTAATCTTGAACAACCGGATTATCTGACATCTTGAAGCAATCTCCTGTAGGCAGCAGCATAGAGGTCGCGAATGCGACAAAAGTACCCGTAGCTCTTCTGCATGGGTCCGGTAACCTTGGCAGTTCCACTGAACGATGTTATGCGCAATAACTAGGGCAGAATCCATCCCCCTCAACCTTTCCTCCAGGCCATCAGAAAACATCTGAATCCTCAGCTGAATCATATTTGGAGTGAGGTCCATAACGAAGTTGTCCTCGGAAGGAGGAAAAAACACCAGAGAATTAGAACAAGAAATCTCTCCCTACTCCATGGGCAAAGGAGGATCAAGTTGTTGGGGGGATTCAATGGTCCCCTCAGCTAATTGGTCATTTAACGACTGTCTCCTTCTCCCCAGGTGGCGACTTCCTCACGGGTGGTGGTGTTGAGGCTGTACCAGCAGGGGCTTTCTTCTTTGACGTTTTCTGTGATGTACTCCTTGTGGGAGGAGGCTAAACAGATGTTTTAACCAGCTTGGTAGCAGTTGCAGCAGCAGTAACAGGAACAGGAGCAGGAGCATTTGCACGTTGGGCAGATGTCGACAGCAAGGTAGCAACTGGGTCCGAAGGATCTAAAAGACCTTGCAAAACTGGACGTTGCTGGGTCAACAAAATAAGAAGCTTGCCTACCGTCTTCGTCAAAGACCTGAGCTCAGCGCGCAAATCTGCCACATCAGCAGGCTCACTAACTGGGCCAGGCATTGGCGTACTGCACACCTGCGCAAAAGATCATGTTAACGCCGAATCGGATAGCTTGGCTTATTTGCGGGCCTCCGAGTAGGAAAGCCCGTCCTTTACCTTAAGTTCCTGCACACGACGTTCCTCTATATAAACATGGCAGTCCCGTGAAGAAGCCTGGTGCTGACCACCGCAATTGACGCACTGCTCCGGGCCAGAACACTCATCACCTACATGGGCTGCCTGAGCACAGCTAACACAATTAGGTTTACTCTAGCATGAGCCGCTAGTATGGCCAAATCGTTGACAGCGGTAACACCGCATCGGATTCGGAACGTAACACCTGACCTTCAACCGCAGGTACCCCACAGTAATGTGCTGCGGTGCAACCGGCATATCAATGATCAGGAAAAAGGTGTCAGTTGGCTGGGCACCATTCTCGCCTTTCCATGGCGAACGCCTCACAGACCTAATGCCTTGTGACTTGAGTTCGTCCAGGATGACATCATCACTAATACCTCTCAAATCAAAGGACATCATGACCCCCTTGCTGCTGTTTAAGGTACGACGCAGCTCGACACGCACTGGGCATGACCCCAGTGCACTCACTTTCAAAAGCCTCTTCATCTGAGCATCGTTGTCAACCTCCACAAGGTATCCCCAGCAAGAAGCCAAGAGACAGCCTTTGGATCAGAACCCACAGATCCCTTTCAGGGCTTTATGTACTGCAAACGGGCCGAGTTCCGTGACGTCTCGGCCCTCGTCTGTCACCACCAGGAATTTCGGGACTTGATCCCGACCTTTACTAGAATCCAATAACTGGGCATTAGGTCCAACCAACTCAGGTTCCTCCTGAGTTGCCATAGAGAGCAAAAGAAAGTTGCGGCGGTGCGCCCCATGAAAGAAAACCTTACCCGGCACTCGGGTGATAAAGGGCCAAAAGCCGCATATCCATGGCCCTACACCAGGAAGGAAACATCGCCGTCTATCTCGGTGAGGTGGGAGCCTAAGCATACCGAGAGGTGAGGCCACCAATGAAGCTGTACACACCACCTCCCTTGATAACCCAAACAATCCGGATCCGTGATGCAGATGGATACAGGAAAGCTGCCTCCCCACATCGACAGGACAAGAAAGGTCATAACCGATTGACCTTGGGCCGGCTCACCCAGGCCACCCGTCCTCTGGAATAAGGAGCCAAAACCCGAAAGCTAGGATCTCCACCTCCACAGATTACAGGGCTGCAGCACATGCCCAACATGCTGGGGGATAATGATGAAAAACCCAAAACCAGAATGTGTAAATTGGAATCAAACCCAAAAGGGGATTCAAATCACAAACATTCTCTAAGCAGCCACCCCGGGCCCGGTTTGTCTGGATGTCCCTTCACATCTTTCCGACTAGTGCTTGCGACGGGTGTTAACCCCCCCCCCCCCCATACACACCTTAGGCGCACTTGCAAACTGTAGTGTTGGGGCCGCTAGTGTTAAAGACAGACCAAAAACCCTCCGCTATGCAGACCCTGGGCACACTAGAAAACCGTGATCTTGGTTCCCTTTTAGTCACTTTCTACGGCATGCAGGGGTATGGTGGGCTTATTCTGCCCCCAGCCCACAGGGGGATGATGGAGATTGTTCAGCTTATAGAGGGACTATTCTATGCCCATTTAAAGGTGAAGTGGTAATGGCGTAGAGGCGAAAGAAAAAATGATTTCGATTTCAAAGTGCTCTTGCAAGCTCTCTAATAGACCGAAATGGACATGTTTAGGTTATTCTGAAATGTGATGACCTTCTTTCCATCAATATTAACATAAAGGATTAGCCTATAGCTAGGACCGTCCTACGCGCTTTAAAGATGAAGTTGTGATGGCGTAGTGGCTATTTTATTTTCAATTTCGAAGTGCTCTTGTGATGCTCGTATTTGTATTTCTATCTAAGCTAAACAGTTTTGATTAGGATTGATAGAAAGATAGAAAGAATAGATCTCCATCTTTCATAACATCCTCAGCATGTTAATGTAAGATTATGTCAGAGCTTGCAAGACTATCTTGAAATAGAAAACCACCATAAGCTTTCACCGCTACCTCGTTAGCACGTCACGTTTAAACGTATGTAGGACGGTCCCTATCTCAGTTAAACCATTTTGGTTAAGGTTGTTGGAAGGAATAGGTCATCACCTTTGAGAATATCCTAAGAATGTACATTTCGGTCTATTAGTGAGCTCACAAGAGCAATTTGAATCGAAAGTCGACATACGTTTTCGCCCCTACGCTATTTTACGTTGCCTTTTGAACTTATATGTCAGACTGCCTGAGCGGGGAATCGAACCCACGACTTTTGAAATCAAAGGCCGAGATCCTACCGCTGAGCCTTGCTGACATGGTTAAAGGAAACGTCCATAGACAGCATTTAACACGCACACATGTACACTACATGTAAACTAACACTTTTTCAAGCCACTGGAAGGATGCTTGCTTGTGTGCCACACACCAGTGAAATAATGGATTAAACAGGACGGAATGCCAATGGGCTCGAGATGGGTTTAATAAATACGAATACAAACTTATTTACATTGCCTGTTGGACTTACATGTCAGCCTGCCTTATATGTTTAATTCTGCCTATGGACATTCCCTTTTGGCCGTGTCAGTATGGGTCAGCGGTCGGACCTCGGCCTTTGATTTTAAAGGTCATGGGTTCAATTCCCTGCTCAGTCAGTCTAAATATACGTCCAAAATTCAACGAAAATAGTCTTGCATCTGTATTTATTTAACCCACCTCGAGTGCATTGGCTTTTCGTCCTGTTTTCACCGTTAAACGAGCGTAAGACTAAACCCTCCCTAAACTAAACCATTTTGGTGAAGATTGATGGAAAGAACATGGCACCACCTTTTAGAATGTCCATTTCGGTTTATAAGAACACTTTGAAATCCGAAAATCACTATAACAACCAATTGAAAAAAGAAGCACTAGTGCAAATTAAGGGTGGTACTTGAAATACGATTTTGGGGTTCAATGGTAGCTTTTACGTAAAAGATGTATATCACTTTTCTTGTCCAGAATTGTATGCAGGACGTTTTTGGTTCACATTATGTTTTTGATTTTTGGTTTACTGACGGTTAAACCACCCCTCCCGCCGCCTGGGAATTTTTGAACTTGCTATCATAGCTATTTTTTTCAAGTTACCCTTCATGTGCACCTATCTCAAATTTCATGCTTTTCACGTACGCGAAGTGAACAATTCCTTTAATTTTGGGCTGAAGCCGTCCTACTAGTAAACAAGCAGTCAGAAACTCCTGTTTGTTCTTGTAGTGGCCAGAGTTTGGCCGTTATAAGAAAAAAACGAAAAGGAGTCCACCTTTGGACTCAAATTAGGGTTGGGCAGGCATTGCCAATTCCTTTGCCCCAGCCCTCCCTTACTAGGATCTAAAATTGGACTCTCCCTTTCGTTCTTAAACCGGCCGAACTCAGCATTGCACACCTCCGCGTGACTGCTCAAAATTGGATGGAACTTTGTGAAGAGGGAAAAACTTAGGTCCCTTTAATTCGAACTGAGTTTCGCGATGTAGTGCTGTTTACTGCGGTCAATCACTAAACTTGAAAACTGTTTATTTTCTTAAAACATCTTTTTTTTTTTTCTTATAAAATATGTCAGTAGAAACTTACCAGTTTCTTTTGCTTGGCGAACATGTCTATAATTGTGGAAGTAAAAAGGTTCAAAATGAAGAATGATCCAAACACAATGATAAATACAAAGTAAAGACACTTGTAGATGTTGTAGTCTCTGACAGGCTGAAGATAAGTTTCCTGTAACAAATGACACATAATAAACAAATGACACACCAATAAACTAAGCGACCTAGGTTAATACTTCACATAAATGTTCCAGACACCAGGGTTTAAATTGAAGGAAAAACAGCACCAATATGAGATCAATTAAGAACGAAGCCTTTACAGGGCACATATAAAAGTCCAAACGACGTTCCGGAGAAACCATCCTCCGTCATCAGGTTTTTAATAAAAATTAAAATTTTAAAAACATAGCAATGTACTGCCGAGTCAACCCACCAACAAGTGGCACCCATAAACATTAAAATTCAAAAACACAATTCATAAAAACCTCCTAATGTCTCCTTTCAGAAAAGGCAGACAAAGGAGTCGGAGCAAGAAACCCAGTCCTTCAACTTGGCGAGCCAAGCTGGAAAGACTAAGCTTATGCAAATTGCGAGAGCAACGCGAATTTCAGGCCAGGTCCACTTCAAACAGGGGGAGGTTATGTTGGAAATTTGCGTGCATACCTGTTAATCTCAAGTGTGTTTATAACTGGGAAATATTCTTTGAGATATTTACTCTCTTGTATCAAGTGATTATGTGCAGGTGGCTGATGGGTGAGAATGACTAAGGATTCAAGGTTAATTCTTGCTCTAGAATTTTTTTCTGTAAACAAAATTTGGACTTTATCTAGTGCGGGGGTGTGCCCTGTGGAAAGTTTATGAGGTGAAGTGCCAGTGGCTAAACAATGCTGTACAAGTGAATTAGACTCTACATGTAACTTAAAATTAGATTTATGTGAGGAAATTCTCTCCTTTAATTTCTGTAGACTTTGGCCGACATAAGTGGATGGGCACGTGACTTCTCCACACGGGATCCTATAAACAGTATTGCGTGTGTTTAAAACGTCGTCTGATTTGTTATTGTTTTGGTTGTGCCTGGTGAGCTGCTTCAGGTTTTGATGATTTTCTGACACTAGTCTGATATCATTTGCTGCAAGTTTTTTCTTTAACATTTCTGAGATACCCTGCACGTAAGGCAAAGTTACATAATTCTTGGGAGGGGGGGGCGTGATTTTTCTAGGTTTTAACGCTCTACCGATAAGCTGGTCAATGTAACCGAGGGGGTACCCGTTTTCCAAGTACTTCTGTAAGGTATATTTGAATTCCGCCTCTAAAAGATGACAATTGCTAGTATGCGATACAATGCGTTTTACTTCGTTGATGATGACGTTACTTTTGTAGTGGGAATCCACGTATGAATGAAAATGAAGTGTCCTGGTCGACTGCATTGGCTTTCTATAGTGTGTGAATTCGATTCTGTTGCTTGGATTAATAATTACAGTGATGTCAAGGCACGGTGTTCCGTGATTTTTTGCGGTTTCCATGGTAAAAGCGAGCGATGGGGTAAGACCGTTAAGGAATGTTAATGCGTCTGCTTTAAGAGCAGAAGGTATGAGTGCAAGGCTGTCATCAATGTACCGTTTATAATATTTAATAAGCGGAAATTGCTGAAGAAGTTTCCTGTCTATTCAGTTAAGAACAATATCACAAAAGTACGTGGATAGGGGGTTCCCCATCGGGACACCATTTAGCTGCTCATAAAACTTATGATCAAAGGTTTGGACTTTTATATGTGCACTGAAAAGGTTTCATTCTTTATTGACCAGGGTTTAAAAACAACCTTCGAGTTATATATAGGGAAGATTTGAGTCCAAAGGCCAGGAGGAAATTCCTTCCCTTGGTCAGTCTACCACTGCTAGGTGCTATGCAAACTGCAAGACGCTTGAACTGTCTCAGCTTTCGCAATGTTCTTGCAACATGTGGTACTGTACTTTGGAAAATAACACTGTGGAGTTTATTGACCTGTTAATTATATTTTCGATCAGTCACGTAACAAACGATGTGATGTTATTTTCTCCTGTAACAGAATGGCCCTTTCTGACCAGCAAAAAAAAAACAAGGAAAAAATACCAACTCGGATTCCTCAGACTAGCCAGCACATGTAAAAATTACGTGGCCGCAAGTGAGAGAATTGGTATTCCTTTATTTTACGACTAAACTATACAAACCTCCCGAGAATCAACTGCGTCATTGATCAGGTCAGTCCAGCCGGCAAATGTCGCCTGCAATTAATGTTCCAGTAAATTAAATGACAACATTAATGAGTGGGTGGTATGCGAAAAAATAGTATGGTATACTCACTACTTGAAACAAAGCTAAGTAACCATCCCCCACGTTGTCAAAGTTTATCTTCGAGTTTTTCCACGTGTAGTTCATTATTTCACAAGTTGTTTGGTTAGGAACGAGGCGAGAGTCCAGTTTCTCACCATCATCAACACAAGCTGCAAATTTTCCAGCAAATAAAGTCACTCCCATGATGGAGAAAATCAACCAAACTATTAGGCAGACTAATATCACATTCATAATCGACGGAATGGCCGCCGTCAAAGAGCCTGCCAAAAGCTGCAAAACAAAAGGAAAAGTCAATTAAACATGCGAATTGAGAACATCACGTGTTGTTCAGGATAGCAAATGACCGTTCTGGAAACACCAATTATCACACGGGAGCATTCACAAATTACGTAACACCTGTAGGGGTGGGGTGGAAGGAGGATGAGCAAACGTGTCACCATCTGTTGTGGAGGGGAAACGTGACGTAACATAATAAATTTCGTAAAATTATTTTTCGCTAAACTGGTGTTACATAAGGGGCGGGGGGGTCTAAATTGCTCGAAAAGTGTTACGTAATTTGTGAACGCTCCCCAATGCTTACTTCAGTAACTCTATTATGTCATTTGCAGTAACCGGATTATTATTTTTTTTAGAATGGTGCCCGTTATGCCATCGTTTGCTGTTCGGAACATTCGTTTCGCTATTGTTGTATGGTGTCGTCAAGTTGAGGGCGCTTGCCTAGCTGCTGCCTGCACCCCAAGTCTTTTCAAAGTGAATCAGTGTTTATGTTCAACGCAGGTATTATTTGCCTGATGTTGACAGTATGTTGCATTTGGAACGCACCCATCTTCTATTGCTTTATCGTCATTGTATGGTTTATTTTTGTCAACTTCTGTTGTAGGCAACATGAAGGTGCAACAGAAGCTAACAAGAGGGAACACGCTATGATCGCGAAAACGCAATGCAAGATGGGTGCTTTCCAAATGCAACATACAGTCAACATCAGCCGAATAATAATTGTAGGTTTAATGGCTTTAACATCAGTGTTGAACGTCAACATGGTCATCTTGTTACTAACCAGTTGATTTTGAATGATAATTTTTGTTTTCTTTCCGCAAAACGCGCACCGTGCCGACTTACACTGAAAAGACTACAGTGAAAAGACCACATCAGAGCTTCCTGTTTTAGTAATTATACATATCGAAGCTTTATTCATTTTTGAATGGTAACCGACAAACCATAGATCTATACCGCATATTTCGCTTTCATTCTTATTATGCCCATATTAGGGAAATGACGTCACAATTCGTTAATCATCGGGATTTTATGGAAACACGAAGCTGCTTCTCGGCAACGTTTGCAGTAGTTATGCCCGTATTACGGCAATGAACTTCACTTTCGTGAATCATCGGACTTTTACGGAAACACGAAGATGCCTTTCGATCAGGTACGCTCAACGTGGTGCATCAGGCTCAGCACAATGTAAACCTTGTTTTAGGCCCTAATACGAAACACCTGCGCCGAAACAAACGAAATTACAGGTTGGTCAACGAAATGTGATGGGGACAAATCGAGGTAAACATCATAAAAACTAAACATCGTAAATTAAAATTACTTTGTGAATCGAAAATCGAAATCGTTTAGTTCGAAATTGAACCTGTAAAACGCAATTACTTCGGAGAATCGTTTTGCGGAAAGAAAACAAAATTTCTCAAACCGAATTCCACTCGTGCTTCTGTGAAATGTACAATTTCTGCTTTTTAGCACTCAACTCCCTTCCAGCAAATTTCCCTCGACCGTGGGTCTCGGGAAATTAAATCTGGAAAGATTTCATAGAAACAATCGGGGTATTATAGCCGACAATGCATTTTATTTTTGTTTTCTAGGCCAGGAACATATTAGTGAACATAGATGGGAAAAAGCTTCCCATTTTGAAAGAGAAGCTGAAACACGTCGTGCTGTTTTACCACCAATTTTAGGCCTCCCGAGAGCCCGTTTGCAATACATTTTCAAAACAAATTTCAACTGTTTTTCTTACCCATTCTTTAGCATGACAGCTGGTTTCTTAAAAACTGAATTGTGACTTAGTTCTGTATTTTGTTATGTAATTGACATGTTCTTTACACGTTAAATTAATCAATTGCAGTTTAAAAATTCTAATACTTTATAATGTAGGCTTGTAAAGTATTGTTCCTTCCTTTCAAATTACGAAAACTTTCCAGAATATAAAATACATTTTGTGTTAGAAAAATGTATCTAACGTTTCTGCAATAACAGGGGAGGAATTTGAAATCACAGTGGTAACAGAAATATATTTTTTTCGAAGTGTATTACTCTATATCGTGACTTCAAACGACGAAAACTTGGCGCAAACCCTTAACAAGTTTTGTTACAAGTTTCTGCATCTGTTAAGACACCGTTGGTGGTGGGCTAACAGAAGAAGCACTACCGTTCTAGCAAACAAAACGGGGCCAGCTCCATTTTCAGTTTTGCCAGTTAAGCCAATTTGTGTGGATTACCCCTCCCCCACCTATACACCCTGCAGAGCTCGGAAGTGCGTAGAAGGCAAAACTAAAAATGGAGCTGGCCCCGTTTTGTTTGAGTGCTTCATCAGTTAGCCCACCACCACCGTCATTCGAAAGGTGTCTTTAACAGATGCAGAAACTTAAAACAAAACTTATTAAGGGTTTGTGCCAAGCTTTCGTTACGTGAACTGGCGTGTCCCAAAGTAAAAGGCAATGTGCTCCGACATGCGAAAACAGTTGAGTTCCGAGGCCAGCAGAGAAGCGACCAGAAAAGTTCCAAGGGGAGCGTCAAACTTAAAAGGACATATAGTTACCTTCTGACTTGTTTTGAGCGTCCTGAGAGAAATGGCTTTTAATTGCCACATTTACGTAGGTTAGAGTGAATGTAGCAATCTCAGTTTCTCACGAGGGAAAAAAAAAAGGAAAGTGAATGTCCTTTGCAGCATTTACACTCGCCTGAACTGATGTTGCCAAACTGAGCCATACAGGAAAGCCGACTGGGAGGAATGTACCTTTAAAGGGACATAAATCCCTCTTGGCTTTCCTGCATGACTCAGTTTTGCGACATTAGTTCAAACGTATGTAAATGTTGCCAACACATTTATTTTCTTGTTTTTTTTCTTCAGTGCGCGGTGATTTAGCGACATTAGCTCTAACCTGTGTAAATGTTGCCAACTGCAGTCTCAACGGGTCGCACGATATACCGGAAGGATTTATGTCCTTTTTAATTGGACTCGACAACTTTACGCCAGTTTTGTGAAAACTAGAAAAAAAAAAAACCATATCCTAGCTGAATGAATAACTAAAAAATTATTATTTAACCAGTATTATTGCAGTATTATTTAACCAGTAATTATTCTTTAACCAGTAATGGGTATTTATCCTGAAATTTTATAAGAGTATGCTTGCCCGATAATATGATTTTGCCAACTCTATGTCCTTTTGGACGATTGGCAAGGCCACCTCCCAGTCGGAGGGCCCTGGAAAAAGGGGATGACGGATTGAGGCTTAATATCGCGTCGACCGCTAGGTCATTAGCGCCAACCTCTGTCACAGTACAGCGGACCTGGAAGACGCCAGGAAGCATACTCGTCTATTTACTTGCATTTGCATCTCAAGACATGCGGTCTTCTACTAGATATGATAGATAATTTTTCTACATGCCCACATTTTATTTGATTGGTGATTCGGGAAACCAATAAGAATTGATAGAATGTATACAGATAGTCGGGTACTTAGGCGGAATACTACCACATTGTAACCATTATTGATTCAAGGATGAATTTAAAAGGGTAATTTTCAATAAACATGTTCCTTGAACTGCGAATAGTGTGTATGCAAAATGTCCTTAATTCCACATGCTAGAAGAACACAATGGCCTTTTGTACTAGACAGGACTTACTTGTACCTGTAGTGCGTCAGTAGACTGATTCAAGCCAAATGTTCGCTGTGTGAACCGCATTCCGTGAATTATTTACCACCCACAATTTTTTGTTTGTTTTAGTGCTTCTACCCTTCTCGCTTATTGTAGCTGAATGAATTTTTTTGTGGTTACTGTTAACTGGATATCACGACACACGCTAGTGTGTCGCCCGCCAAGATAAACGATAACATCCAGATAATATATATATATTAGCATGGCGACCACTAGACACGTTGTGTTTTTACAGCTAAGGCAGTTTGGCTGTTTTCAGGCATGTGAGGATAAATAACTATGCGACAGAAAAGGCTGGAACTTGTTAGATCGGGAGGCTTTGGTCGAGTGACAACATAAAACTCACTATTAAGGACATAGCCTACCGTTTTCTTGTTGAACAAACGACGTGTGGTGCAGTGGCAACCCGGACCACTGCACTGTGACTGAGGTTGGCGCTAATGACCAAGTTGTCGACGCGCCATTAAGCCCCAACCCCCCCCCCCCCCAAACGACGTGAATAACGTTGATATTTGCCTAAATACTGGCTACTGGCTAACGTTTCTTTTTGTATCACGAAAATAAATTCTTCCATGCGGTGAAAAAAACTGGTTATTAGCTCATTTTAAAGATATTGCTCTGTAGAAGTACCCCTTTCATATGGACCTTTCTATTTACTCAAGTGGTACAGGGGTTAGGGAGCTCTAAACGACCAGAATGATTGTTCTACATTGTTTTAAACATTGTTATTAAGCAACAATGCCAAACTAACATTAAATAAATTCGTGCGTTTGCAAGGAGATACTTCAGTACTAATAAGA
>JAHWFP010257110.1:87428-99851 GCA_023313725.1 Lithobius niger
TTACAGTGGAGACTGAAACTTAGTTCTAGTGAAATTTCCTATTCATTGCAGCCCGTTTTTTGGCATTGTTAACAATTATGTTGTTACAGTGGAGACTGAAACTTCGTTCTCGTGTAATTTCTTAATCATTGCAGCCCGTTTTTTGACATTGTTAACAATTATGTTATTACAGTGGAGACTGAAACTTAGTTCTAGTGAAATTTCCTAATCATTGCAGCCCGTTTTTTGACATTGTGAACAATTATGTTGTTACAGTGGAGACTGAAACTTAGTTTTCGTGAAAACCAAATACCGATGTCACGGACAATGATTCTATGTAGCAATACGTGGGGGCGGGGCCCCCCCAAAAAAAAATACTCGCACTGATGGTCGAAAATCGAGTGTTTATTGCGAACGATTTATTTGGGACGATCGGCAATTGCCAGTCACGAGACCAAGTCAGTAAGTTACCCAGAGCGGATTGCAAATTGCAGCAGTGGTGGGGTCAGCGCAGACATGTATTTAAAGCGCTGAAAATTAAAATATTTGTTGTGCAATGTCATTGTGAGTTTGGTACGGCAGGGAACTACTTGAATCTTAGCCTTTTCACTCACAAGTTAATTATATCCTTATCAAGTATGAGCTAAAAAAAAAAAACTTCATGTTATGATTATTATTTTAGTTTTGGTATCTTCCACTTAACATCTGCCACTTGGGAATTTGGGTGGGTGGATGCCTCGTTCATCGTCTCTGTATTATTTATTATTATTATTAATAATTCAATGAACAACTAGAAACAAATGATAATCCGATTAACTATCTACGGTTCAAAACTTGGAAAATCAAATAAGGACAAACATTTTTTTTTAAGGACGCACGATTATCTGGGTGACAAATATGACAAATGACAAATATTTGCTACCATACGTAACAATTACACAGTGTGTGTGTGTGTACAGAGGGGAGCAAAAAATTTGGTCTGCTAACAATTATCAAGTACAACAAATAAGATTTGCGGTATTGTTATGTTCCATTGCATTAAAAAGGGTTTAACAATGCCTTAATTCTTAATTGTTGTAGTTGATCATTTCTAGCATACCAAACGTTTTGCTCCCATCTGCACACTACGTGGGGACCCCTGAAACAAGATGCAGTGAGGCCGGGCAACAACCGGAGATCTAAACAAACGCACGGCACGTACACAATGACTTTAGACAGAGGGAAAAGCACAACAATGCTTCCCAGCAACAATACATCATGTACCTTACAGGCAAACACAAAACCATGTTCAGGTTAATACTAATCTACCCAAAACCAAAACTGGTGTAAAAAACCGCCAAGTTTCCAAGAAAGATCGGCCTTTGAAGGTAGTGATATTATTCAACCAGGGAAAGGCCGCCAAGGTTAATCTTATTAGCCAAGTTAATCTCACTGACTAATAGTTCGAAAGTTAAATGAAAACTAGAACATTGCTACTGGCAGCAAAAATCTTCAAGTTTTCATTTAACGTTCCAAGTATTATTCGGTGAGATTAAGTTGGCTAATATAGGATTAACCTTAGCGGCCTTAACCTAGTTGAATGCTATCACTACCTTAAAGGGCCGATCCTTCTTGGAAACTTGGCGGTTTTTTACACCAGTTTTGGTTTTGCGTGGATACCACAACTTTCATAGGACTGTGAACATACAAAAGGTTACACTGGCTTATCTTCATCTGTGCCTTTTTTCTGGAGGAATTTTATAGCTCTAATTTTTCACATTGAAAATTTTCAAATTTACCATTGCCAATTAGCTTTTCGATTAGCCAAATTGACATGGCTTAGTTTATTGTACGACCATTCTTCATATGCTTCAGTTTCTTCGATCCCATTTTGCAGAGACTGGCTAACAATCGCTGATTTTGTTCGCTTCGCTCACTCAATCAGCTCATTCCCTTTAATTGTTTCGTTTGTCCCTACACCTTCCCCTTTCTTTTTCAAATTTTCGGCAGCATTAGGATTTATTGTCGACATGATAAGCTATGCTTTTAGTTGCTTGCAGTTGATAGACACACGTAACGTTAGACTGTGAAAATACAAAACTTCAGCGCACCATCTTGTATTCCGGTCTACCTTTTTTTTGGAGGCATTTCATGTCTATAAATAATTAGCCGTAACATCAGCAAAATTGAAAATTTTTTCGTTTGCTTTCTTCGTTCCAGTTAAGTCATGCAGAAACCCCGGAAGGTCACTGTTACTAAAACAGCAGAACACGAAGCATTTTATTTTTTCGTTATTAGCAAAAACCCCGCTTGCTCATGGATTGTATTGTTGCGTAACCATCATCTAACGTGCATCCCTTTATTCTTACGCAACCCACGGTAACGTAAATGTTTGCTTATTTTGTCCTTCGTTACAGTTCAACTTTTAGTTCGTCCAGACTTTTACAGTAACCTAAGGACCAGTGTTGATTGTTCAAGCCATTGTTGCTTGAAATCTTTGGTTGCAACTTGGAAAAGAACCGACATTTAAATTCCGAGGTGGCGAATTTCAAAACTCTCCCACGCATTTTTCCTGACTCCTACAACCCCCTAACCAACGAAAGAACCATATTCAAATCACCATGCATCCGTGTGCAAAACTTCAGCTACGTAGGCCATCTCAATTTTGCGCTAGCCATGAGCAAAAAGTATACGAGACTTAACATAGGATAAAACTTATTAGCAAGCTAGCCAATAGGCTAGCGAAAATGATTGGTAGACACTCATCCTTTAAAATTTAGTATTTCTTTATCTCTGACCCTTCCTCTTACATTATCCACAATTTGAAAGATTAAAGCCGCATTGGGATTTATCCTCAACATGGTGAAATATGCTTTTAATTGCTTACAGTTCACAGACACATGTCTGCTAGTGAGGCCGCCTTTTTATCAACAATTAATCTTTTAACAATCGGATGTCTACAATGGGATGATCTATACTGTTACTTGGCGGCGACACACTAGCGTGTGTCTAGACCACAGTTGTATTGCTGAGCCCAAAACTAACTACACCGAAAGACCCAGGCGTGGGGGGGGGGGGAGGGTTGTGAATAATTTCAACTCGCAAATGAATGAGAGGGAGACGAGAGAAGGAATAGCATGCCGCGCATGAGTACTCAATGCTAACTACGCGGGTCGCCCGTCTAAGAAGTCACTACTAGTTGACTAGTTGCTATTGCGTTTTTTATGGACCACCTTGCTTAAATATCATGGTATAAATCAAGGGATGAAAATCATGAAATATATGGTAATGTAACATGGTATATATCACAACCTTGGCACGAATCCGTACAAAGGCTGACTTTAAATCTTGGGAAAAAATTACGTTGGACTTGCAAATTTCAGTGAAGATGGGAAGTTTCCTCTAAATGCTCTGGTTCCTTTGAAACGGGAGCCGTTCATAAGCCCTACAATCCAAACCCCCACAGCATAGTATGCCCATGCCAATATCCCCACACATACAGAATTACCACGATCCAAAATCCCCACAGGGACATAATCCCAACCACCCAAAAACCCCAAGGGTATATAGAATCCCCACAACCCCAAATCCTGACGATACGGAATTCCCACAACTCAAAATCAACACGGGTGTAGAATCGCCACAACCCAAAAAGCCCACAGATATAGAAACCCCACAACCAAAAATGTGAAATTCCAGACTGTACAGTGAACATCGTTCAAACGGTTTACAGTAACCAATGTGCATGGCATAGTACGTGTCAACATGACAACTGGTTAATCAAGCCGCGTTGCTCCTCTGCACCTGTCAATTTCTGGTCCGTGCATGAACAGGTAGTTTGTTCTACCTCAAAACAATGTAGAAGCCTGGACATCAACATGTCTGCCTCTACACCATTATAGCACATCAATGAAAAGAAACGCTAGCAGTCTCCAGAAGAATGGAAGGCATTACGAGGGGATGGCCTTCCACAACTATTAAGAAGAAACAGATAGAAAAGTAGAAAAAAAAGAGCTATTATGCCGTCCACTAAAATCGTCCTCTTCTTGACGCACATATCGCTGTAAATCAACCTTTGTTGAGTCTGGGGATTCAGTCGACGACCCTTAGAATTTTGGAGTGTGCAAAACACTCCGTTTATCAAGTGTGCAAACAAACTTTCTTCGATCCAAATTCCATTCGTAAAAGAGCCAAACCAATAGATTAAAGCATTGAAAAGTTATTTCGTGAAAACTGGTAAACAATTATTTAAATACTAAAAATATAGCACAAACAATGTTACAACCAATGCAATATTTTTATTAAAATTTACTTTTTATTGTTTGAAATGAATACTAAATGTGAACAGCTTCTGTTTTTCTGGGAGGTAGGATGGCTCGGGATAGGCCTTTGTAAGAAATATAGCACCCGCCGTAAAAGGGCTTCATCCGGGCCGGGTGGTGTGGGGGATTCTGTGCTGCAGAGATTTTAATGTGTGGGCGCTTTGGAATGCCCATTCCCAGCATTCCTTGTCTCAAACACCATGCGCAAGAGTAAAAAGTGAGGTTAGAAAGATTAGTTAGATTAGATTAGAATTGACTTTCTAATCAAATTAGCCTTCTAGCCCAATTTTTTGACTGTGGACTCGGAGGTTGCTTATTGAAGGAAGTGAAAGTGTGGATTGGGTATTTATATTGTTCTTTGTGTGTCTTTTTTTGCTCAGATATCATCCTGATGGAGTTCCAGACCATGGACTTTTTTTCGCCCGTTCTATTACGAACAATCAAGGCAGTTCGTCTAATCAAAATAGGTCGACTTGTTAAAGGATCCAGTGAAATGCGACTTCTGATTTTGACGTTGGTGAAATCTGTTCCTCTCATTGGTTACACTTGCATACTGCAGAATATTATCTCGTTTGTTTACAACGTCGTTGGGGTGCATATTTTTAAGAATGTCAGGTATGAAAATACGTTGGACGAAACATTTAACTTTGGCACTTTTTGGACCACTGCGACTGAATTGGGTGTGTTAGAAAGAGCAGCAGGTTGGAATGATATGTTAGAAGCTCTGACAGACGACGACAACTGCCCACACTCCACACCTGAAAATGACGAACAACCGAGTTGTGTTAATTCTGTCGTTGCCTACGTGTACCTGCTATCGTACGTTATTGTTAGTTTCTTAATCCTATTCAACCTGTACACTGCTACTATTATAGACAGATACAGCAAAGTACGAGACGAAATGCTTGCATGTTTAAGTGATGTTGAATTGGATATGCTCTTTGAAGTGTGGGAGAAATACGATCCATTTGCGACTGGGTACATGGACCTAAAAGACTTGGGAGACTACTTAGAAGCACTGGAAGGACCTTGGCAGATCTGTAAGCCCAACAAATTCAAAATAGTATCAATGGATATCAATATATATCCCGGTGATAAAATGTATTGTTACGATCTAATGGAAGGTTTGATGTTGAATTTTCTTCAGCGATATTGGCATTTGTCAGACCTACCCAAAACAGCCAAAGACGAAGAAAACAAACTCGGTTTAAAAAGGGTTTCGTCGACTCTTTGGCGCCAGCGGGAAGAATACTGTGCCCGGGTGATCCAAAGAGCGTGGCGTGGGTATCGAAGCAAAGCCCAACCTTAGTCGAAAAGTTCTGCATGAGTGTACTGAAAAAAGTTGACGATAATGTAGCTGCAGTGTTTCCAAGTAGAAAAAAGACACAATAGCCAAACTGTCTTACAAGATTAAGTGTTATCAGTGAGTAGCGTAAGTAAAGTAACGACAGTAAAGGTACTGCTTTTGCCTCTTAGACTGTTCAAAAAAAAAATGTATATCCACAACAAGGACTATATATCTGCACAATATTTCATCACTAGTAATGCTCTCTGCTGGTAGCTTGAACAAATTGTAGGAGTGGTGTACTTTATTTAAGCACAAGCAAATTCATTTCTATAATACTTTACTTGTATTCGCGGCAGATTAATTGTTTCGAACAAGAGAAGAATCCATACAGACCTCCACGCAACTCAAGTGTTTTTCGCCCAGAATGGCGACAATCAAGTTTCCGTACCATTTCACCTCAGTACTTCACGTAACGGGAAAATGGATAATATACACTAATCCTAATAGGGACAAATTATGTAATAGTTATTGGTTAAAAACTATTGGTTATCGATTTTTAAAACATGGCTGCGATGATTTGGCCGCGAGACATGCAAATACGTCGAGGGGCGAAGCCCCGACACTATTTCCACGTCGAGCGGACAAATCATCGCAGCCATGGTTTAAAAATCGATAACCAATAGTTCTTTAATAAATAACATATTTATATCAAGGTTGGGACGTCAAGCTAACTCGTATTTAATTAAAACGTTTGTGTTTTGTGAAAGGTCATTCCATTTTAGTTTACTGAGGGTGGAGTGGGTGGTAGACGACGAGTCGTTTGCGTCCGTTTGTGGGGGATTGGGCAGCGTCGTTTCGCCGTATTTCACGCTAGCCAGGTCGCTTGTGTTTTCGAAGCTTTTCGGAGTGATAGAACTTCGATAAACGGCTGCAGGGATAGAATGACACTCTGGGAAGGTATGTAATTCATTTTGAGCGTTTGTAATTTGAGAATTGTTTAAAAACTAGGTAATAGGGTAGCGATATGAATGAAGGTCATTGCATTTTAGTTTGCGGAGGGAGGGGGACGGGGGAGTTAACGCAGCGTGAATGGCTTAGATATTGGCCAGACGTATAAGAGTTTGCAGGGATGGGATTTCATTCCTTTTAAGTAATTAAGTTTTGTGCGTTTTTATTGCATTATGTTTTTCTTTTCACGATGTAATTTGGTCGTTGGTGCGTGTTCCCGGTCGCGTGATCCGGAAGTGTCAAAAGTGTGGGTTATTGGCAAAAGTGTTGGTTATCGGTAAAAGTGTGAGATAACTTGATAACCCACACTTTTTGCGATGACTCACACTTCCGGTGTTGGTTAACGGGATTTAACCAACGGAAATTTAGCATAACGTTGAGTTAGCGTGACGTCACAGCCGTGGTATAAACTATTTTAAAATCGGAAGTACTCTTGCTGTAACTGATATTTTATCGTTTTATTTTATAAACTATATTGTTGTTTTTTTAAAAAAAACTCGTTAAATTGTGTGTGATACAAGTAAGAATACTCTAATCTACACGGTTCGGAAGAATAGTGGTGATCATAGCATTAAACAATTACTAACTTCTGTATGGTTAGCATGGATGCTGACAATCTTTCCCGTTTTCATGCTATAAATATACATTTTTTACTGAAAAGTTACGGTTTCACTAGTATAGATCACTACAGAATTTACAGCCTGAGTCCACAGTTTCATATTGCTCTATACCGAATTCGCGAAATACAAGGCATTATGGAGCAAATGATATCACTATTTTAAAATTAATTTTCCATCAAGGGGGAGATTTGTAGTAAGTTTTTCATGGCGAGTTGCGTCTGACAGAAATCTTACCACACGAAATGTATAGGAGGTTCAAGTTTTCATTTAACGTTCAAAGTATTATTCGGTGCGATTAAGTTGGCGAATGTTTTGGTGTGTTGATATCACTCCTTTGAAGGGCCGAACCATTCGGCACTTGGCGGCCCCTTTTACCAGTTTTGGCTTTTGATATGATATCACTTTTTTTTAACTGTTCATTAGACTCACCTCCACTACCGTGCAGATGTGTAATAGAGTGCCACGTCAACAAGAAATTGGTTTTCAACACTTTGCTACTAACTTTTACGTAGAGGCCGAACCATTCTCAACTTAGTTACCTCTTTATAGATTTTTGGTTTGGTTTTAATTCTGTTTTTTATGAGGAATGTAACAGTGTTTGTAAATGTATTTTGCAGTGTATTCTGTGCCTGATGACGGCCCCCATGTGAGGGCAGAAATATTGCGTTTATAATTGTTAAAATATTGTGCCCAGGATGAAAATGTTTGGAGCCGACCTGTAATCACCACTCATTTTTATACACAACAAAGCATCCTTCTCCTCACCCTTTCAATATATTTCAATGTTACGGACAACAGCATTCACGTTTTAAGGGTGCACAGTTTGACATTTTTGTTGGTATTCTTTCCACGACTGACAGCTGGCGCGAAACACACAAAAAAAATAAAAACTGCTCGCCTGCATGGTCGCTGTCGTTGGTAAACTTTCGTTAAACAGGGCATTTTCTTTGTGCTTTACGAGCACAACAGCAATGTTAACAGAGGTCCGTTAGAAGACGGTTTAATTCATCCTGAGAAGTATGTGTTTACGAAACAAAACCAACACATCTTATCCACCAAACATGTTTTTAGGTTTGCCGTGCCTTTGTTTACGCATTTCACTCAAAAATTCTGCTGTTTGCCATTTGTAAGTGGCTTTCTTTTTTTTACCGATGGCGATTTTTTTTTTAAATTCTGTAAGCGCCTAAGGAGAGTCCTGAGAATTGGTGCCGATGTTTCGTAATTATATATGAGAGGAAATTGATGTTCGGTTGAGTTAGGGGAAGGAAAAGAAAAGCTTGAGACAATGTTTACCTCCACTGCCCTAAGTATAGACATTTTGTGAACACGTAAGTACTTGTGATCAGCAGGATCGGTGGTGTAGCCTACCTCGCAAAATTTAACTATAGCCTTACACTATTACTGCTAAATATCCAAAAGTAATCAGCATAACTAATTAGGCCATTGTGAGTAGAGTTTGAATATACTTCCATGATGCATTTAGTGGTTTTCTTTTTGATATGGATTAATACTGCATTTGCTGTATTGATAAACCGGCTTATTGTATGTATATATATATATACTTTTAGTAAAGTTTTTTTTATCATGGCGGTTTGTTTTAGTGTTGTTTTTTCTTTTTTTTTGTGTGGGAAAAACGTCTGGTGTAGTGAGCAGAAACGCCGGGGCGTCACCCTACGACTCGTGGTGCCAACCTGGATGCGAGATGCGCTAAACTGTAAACAACCTCGGCAGGATTTAAATATGGCCTATGATGGTTTGCATCTTGCGTTACGTTCTATGAGGTACTGGCAAAGCTGTAAGGGCGCGTTTACGCAACGAGACCATCTCGCTCGCCGAACGCTATTTGGTAGGCAATCGTTATTTATTTACGATTAATTTCCCATTTCTGTTAAATGAATGCGGTAATAGGCAACAAATTAAATGTATTATAAATAACAACACGGATAAAGAACAAAGTGCAGCAGTCATTTTAAACATTGGTACACCATTGTTGCCATTTCACGCTATTTCCAAAATTTGCTATTCTCGCTGAAAAAACAGCTTCTAGCAGTGATCAAACGACAGCATAATAAATTACTACTCGCAGCTAGAATTCAAAATCCAACATGGCGTTCATTTAGGGGTTGTCGAATCGAAGACAAATCATCGAATACCGGCATTCAGAAATCTGTCCGGCGTCTTGTACAGCAGTAAAAATTATTTTCTAGTTGTCATAAATCGATGCTGTCATATTGCACGCTTCGTATGTCGTGTCGCGAGGCATGAGGAGATGATTTGCATCCGCGTTGTTGCAATGGTTACTATACGTATCAACAACTTGAAACCCACATTCTTCGGTAAAGGCGAGAAGCAGCCAGCTGATTTAGTATTAACCACGTGAAAGCTAGTAATAAACGAGAAATTTGTTGTTGCATAAACGAGCCCTAAATCTGCAGAGCCTGGTTCTTTCTCACGACCTCAAAAAAGGGTTTCCTAGGCCTACGGTTAAGTAAATACGTTGATGCATACCAAGGGTGAGAACAGGTGTATTTCAAATACAACTGAGGTACCGTGGATCTATTATTATCTGAGGACAGTTTACTTTCTAGTTGAGAAAATGCTGATCACGAGTTTATATAGAAGAGGCCATAAAACCCATTTGGTCCGTATCTTGTTTATTGCGGTGAGTAATGTTGGAAGGATCACAAATAACGTTTGGCCTCTGTGGCATCTAGGAAATGATTGTCACTCACTTTTATTTCAAATAACAGCTGCCATGATTACTACCGTATTGGCTTTGCTTTAACTAAGGAATGTCCTCACCTTGCTCAGGCATGAGTCATGAATGATGATACTACCAGTGAAGTATTACGGTGTAAACTGCAGTTTATCATCATCAGAAAGTTGATTGTGTGATCTTCAATTCTGTGATAGACATCTACGAAGTTGGACTATCTTCTTGCCTGAAGCTAGGTTCACGATTGACCATCAGTTACAAGATGGCGGACATATTTTCCACCAGCTCCATTTTGGTTTTCAGGGCTTTCATTTCAAACTCAACCTTCTCCAACGGTAGGTTGTGGTAAAATTTTTCTTTGTAAAAAAAACTCTTTTGTAATAATCGAAGGAGACAATTAGTGAGTGACAATTATTGATAGTCAGGTCGTGACAGAGGTTGTGAGGAAACACAATTGTTGTATATATAATGTGGATATTGTTGTTACAGAAAGATCGTTAGGCTTAACTATATTAGACGGGGCTCTTAAGTTTAACAATCAATATGGTTCGTGGATGCAGCACAACACTTTGTTGGCACTCAGTTATTTACCCTGGCCAAGGATATTTGTGTTTTGTTGCTCTGATAAGCCGAGTTTGCCAGTAACAGCACATGACTTGTTTAGTAATAAATATCCTTGCTTAAACAAGTGCAAGAAATAATTGAGCCCCTTTTCACACTCTCATGTACAGGTAAGATCTAATTTGCCCGAAAACTACAATAATGTTCCTCAGAAGATGAGGAGAGGGAGCCTTTTAGGTGGCAGGGGTTAGCTTTCACCCTGTTGGTGAAACGCAACCTTTGACAAAAAATGTCGTATGTGGTCATCCGATGGAGCGTGGGATCAGCATGTTTTAGGAGAGTTTTTCCATCATGCAAAGAAACCCAATAACGAAGATGGTGACCTTTTCCTCAATTATTCAACAAATCCAGTGATAAGGTGTACCCGAATGATAATTACGCAAGTAAACTATCTCGTTAATTTCACACGACCTGAATTTCTAATACAGTGAAGGCTTTAGTTGACATTCTTGCTTAATTTAGACTGTATAGGGCAAAGAAGGTGTGTCTAGTTCAGACAGTTCTTCTAAGAAATAATTTACATGGGGCCTCTGTGTACGGTGTGGGGTGCGGTGCGAACCGACATAACAAAAATTTAGTGCAACACCATCACTGTTTAAATCTGTAGTTAGACTATCCGTCAACGAATGCTTGAAACTCTTGACTCTGACTTGACACTACTCGTTACTGGCAGGGAAGAAAGCTTCACTCTTAATATGACGAATGCCACGTTATTTTAAGAACTGAGTGAACTCAACTCTCTTGAGACCAAGTTTGACCCGTTGTCTGAGACTAACATTTTACAATATACGTACATAGCAAATAAGCACTTGTTGATTTCATCTGAAAGATAAATAGAAACTTGACATTTGCATCCATGATTACCAAAAACATTTTACCGTTAAAAGAAAGGCAAGTGAGACCACACGGTTGTTGGGCGTTCCTGTTTTTTACCTTTTTATTCGCTATCTCAATTTAGTTGATGTGGTTCACACGTTTTGACTAAATGCTTTAATTCGGCATCTATGCCCAGACACCAAACAATCCAAGACTTATAATTCTCACAATACCATAGGGTCCCAAATGCAATTCAGACAGGACCATGGGATGCAGAGCATCAGGAATAAAGTGTCGGTGCCCACTTAAAATCACATTGTGGGCCAAAGTTAACTCTTCCTATGGAAGTATGACTTTAATTCGTCCTTGTCATCCTTGGGTAGTCAACCATCATTAGTAGATCAATAAACTTGAGAAAACGCCTTGTCTTTCAATAAAAGTTGGTCACTCAGGAGTGGCAAAGGCTCAGTTGTCTTTAAATCCATTACTGTTTCACTATCATTCACTTCAGGATGCTCTCAAGGCAGCGGTAAGCGCGGTAAAAAAACCCAACTGTTTTGTTGCTCTGTCCTGAACAGGTAGCAAATCAAAACAGTAGGCATTCAAAAATAGCTGGGACACTTGGGTTTATTTTCAAATATCCAAAAAAAAAAGTAGTTTTGATCAGTATGCAATGCGAATTTCCTTCCATATAAGTATTGATGGAAACACTTAACTGTGAATGCAACTGAAAGGGCCTCTTGGTTAAATCGGGCATACTGAAGTTTGGCCCAGTTCAGAGTCCTCGAAACAAAGCAATCTGGTGGTCTTCTGCAATAGGCATTTTATGAAAAAGACCGGCACCCACCCCTACGCGACTAGCATCACAAAGTAGTTTCAAGTGTGGATTGTAAGGCACTAAACTTTTGATTCCAGAAAAGCACTTTTTGCTTCGACCACTGCCTCCAAGCACTGCTTGACCAAAGCCAGGGCATTTTAGATCTCAGCAATTTGTTTAAGGGAGGCAGTATATGACTGCTATATGAGTAAAAAATTTAGAATACTGGTTACAAACCCCCCTCCCCCCCCCCCCAA
>JAHWFP010257111.1:0-35967 GCA_023313725.1 Lithobius niger
CAGCGAGTTCACTGCGAGTTGTAAAAGGAGGGTGACAGACGGACCAAGTTGGGGTTGAGGGAGACTAATTGTTGCCCTGCAGCAGTACGAGCGCGAGTTGACTCGCTCGTCTGTCCCAGGCTTAACTTAAACATGGGATTGGGTAAAAGGGTTTTAGCGAGCGTTAACCGCACCCGGTTATCTGCCCGACGAAGCCCTAAGGC
This sequence comes from Lithobius niger, assembly GCA_023313725.1. Classification (NCBI taxonomy): domain Eukaryota; kingdom Metazoa; phylum Arthropoda; class Chilopoda; order Lithobiomorpha; family Lithobiidae; genus Lithobius; species Lithobius niger. The sequence goes on from JAHWFP010257111.1 coordinate 204, forward strand.
CCTATGTCAACATGGGATTGTTTGCTTACTGAATAATGGCTTTCTCATTGATAGCGAGTTTTTTAGCCTTCAGCCAAACATACGCATGGGACTTTTCCGGGGCTGCACCAAAGGGGAAATGTCACGCGTTCGCGTTTTCAGAGGGGGCGGGGGGAGGGGAGGAGAGCAGGGCAAATGTATGTGGGGGTGGGGGTGGGAGTGGGGTACCGAAAGGGAATTGTTTCAAAGGATTAACTTAAACATGGAATTGCTTGCTTACTGAATGCTCGATTTCTCGGTAATAGGGTTTCTCAGCCTTCACTCAAATACACGCATGTGACTTTTCCGGGGCTGCACCAAAGGGGAATGTCATGGGGCAACATTTTTCGCGAGGAGGTGGCGGGCAAGTGTGTCGGGGGACACGTATGCGTATCAGGGTATGGCACGCCGTTTTATTTAAAAACAAGTGCTAACAATAACGAAAATACAATTCCAGATATCGCAATATCTCTCTATTCCTGATATTGCAAATGCAATTTCCAATATCCAAAATTACATTTGAGATATTGGGAATTCATGCGAATTTCTGATATTCATAGTAATATTTCTGATATCGAAAATTCAATTTGATATCGACAATTCTAATTCCAATATCAGAAATTAAACTTCATTTTCCGATATCGTAAATTGAATTGCAGATATCACAAATGCTATTTGCGATATCGGAAATTGAAGCCAATTCCCGATATCCACAATCAGAATTTTCCATATCAAAAAAAAATTTCCGATATGGGAACTTCTCGCCAGTTCGCGATATCCAGAATTGTATTTCCGATATCGGTAATTGACGCCATCTAGCGTATATCTTAGTTAATAGAACGTGCAGGTGGAATTATGGATATCGCAAAATGGCTAGAATTAACGATATCGAAGGTTCACGTTTGAGGTATCGAAAATCTAATTCCTGGTATTCGAAATTAAATCCGAATTTCCGATATCGGAAATAGAATTCCAGATATCGGAATTGCCTACTAATTCCTGATATCAGAAATTGTAATTTGCGATATCGAAAATAGAATTTCCGATATCGGATGTTCTAATTTAATTTTTGAAATCGGGAATTCCATTTCCGACATCGTGAATTCGATTTTCGCGATTGGAATCTATAATTTCTGATATCACAAATTTAATTCCGATATCGCAAATTAAATTCCAATATCGAAAAAAGAATTTCCGATATCGGAAATAGAAATTCCGATATCGGGAATTGTATATTCGTTATTGCCAGCACTCATTTTGAAATAAAACGGCGTGCCATAGAGGGGGCAAGAGTGTGGGGATTGGAGGTTAAAGTAATTGTGGGGGAAGGGCATATGTGATATATTTTGATAAATTTAAAACCAAAGACCAAACACATGAGGTGCCGGAGGGACGCGGAGAGATATTCATAACCTACACTATGGGAGTGTAGGAAGGGGGTGCAAGGGGGTGCGTCGGGGGGGGGGGGGGGGGGTGCCGGAGGGGGGGGGGGGGTGCGCATCATGCGCACGGGCGCAACTAGTCTACATAATAATTTCCTAACGTTGATCCAAGTACTCCGGCTACTCCAACTACTAACCGTATTATAAAACAAAAACGAGCTCGTTTGATGTTTAAGGTAAGGTTTAAATGATGTGAAGTCAAAACAGCAAAGGGACACTTTCCTGTAAGGGTTCAGATACTGCAGTGTTGCTGTACTTTTTAATCCATTACTTCTGTATTAAAATGTTTTTACCATTTTTATTTTTTCTTTCGTCAGACGTGGACGTGATGATTGTTGATGGGTAGAATGAACGAATCCGTATTTCAGCTAAACGCGTATAGTTTTAAATCAAATTAAGCTACGTTGTTAATTTCAAGGCTGAAAGCCTCGAAATTGGCAGCCTGCAAACGATAGTAAAAAGGCGTATTTATTTCCGTAGATGCGGGCTTTCACAGCGCTGAGCTGAATTGTTTCAAAGTGGACATCAACGATCCAGCTTGGTTTACTGGTGGCATTTGGTGTCCGTAGTTTTTAAGTAGGTTAGACTGAGCACTTGGTGGTATAGGCCTGTACGCTCAAATAAAATCAAATAAAATCAAAAAGCAACGATCACTGTTTGCGCGAGCGCTAATACTTTTGTAAGTTAAAAAAATATATACTTGCAACAATTGTGTGGTGTATGTCATTATTTATTTATTTAATACTCTACGACAGCCTAGAGGACACAATTCCATATGGGAGGGCTAGAGGTTTGAACTTTGTTGCACAAAGACTTATTTATTCATTTTCCGCTTGGATTTCTCCAGCTAAATTGTCCCTCTGATCATCGTGGGTTAGATAACCCAGTTTGGGTTCACACTCCCTAAAAAAGGAAATTTATTTATTTTTTTCCACCCATCATGGGACATATTTAGACAACTTGAATCATGCCAATTAACCCACGAATTACCGGCTCATTCATAATAGTCATAGGATGCGTTGATTGAGTGGACGAAGCAAACTAAAATTAGCGTTTGTTTAGTCTTAAGTAAAACTGACGCCATAAATGTTCACTAAGCATGAATAGGCCAAAGAGATTTCAAAGAAACTTAATTTAATGCCGCATCATACAAATAATAAACCAGACCAAACCAATTTTTCTAAAGCTGCATTCAACCACCCGTGCTTCAACTTCTGAATTATAAGACACGAAGAAATTACGCTAAGGTTGTCTCGCAACAAAGAGGGACAAATTTATTAAGATATACCTAGGACCTTTTGCATGCCATAATCGACATGAATACGAGTGCACATCCGGATTCCGTCTCTTCCCGAATGTGTAAGGTGGGCTGCGGGCAGGAATGAACCCGTAACTTCTAGCACATAAGTCAGTCATGCTAACCGTTTCTTCACCTACACCCAGTTAAATGTATTAATTTTTCTCACCCTTTTGCCGGCTGAGGCAACCTAATGGTATGTACATGAATCGGTTCAATTTTAATAAACAATGAAATCTAGAAAGGGGATGGGCAAACCTGAAGATGCAAACGAAAAAAACTCCAATAATGGGACGGTTAGTCTCCCCCACTACCCTGGCTCGCACTGACTGGAAGCAACTCTGCCACGATCCCTTTTCCAGCCACCAACCACACAATTTTTTTCAGGCAACTAGCTGAAGTCTTCCACCGCTCGCCACCATAACCACCAATTCCATAGTGAATTAGTGTTAGTACTCGGCTTCGCTCGGGTTTTGTTTCCTGATGTTGTCGTTTATTCAGTTGCTTTTCATTATGTGTTTTACACTTTTGTTGGAATTATTTTCATCTGGATGATTTGATATTTTACTCATTGCACTGCAACGTTAAGTCGACCATAAGTGTGAGATAAGCAATTCCTTTTGAATTATTTATTGTCATGGTATTTGATTAATTCATGAATTTTGCTTTCGCTGTTTGTCTATTTTAAGTGTATTTTCACGAACAGTTAGCGATTCATTTTGACGGGGAATTTTTCTTCTTTCGGAATTGATCGAGTAGAACTGAATACTGCCCGCCAATTTTTGGGTTCCTTTGTTATTATTCGATTCGCTGTGTGTTGGTGTAAGTAGTTTTTACCATGAGCGAATAGCATATAGGCTTCTTAGGCTCAATAAAGAATCAAGCAAAATACTGTAGCGAAATACTGTAGTGGGCAGTATGGATTGAAAAGGGTGGCGACTGCCCCCTGCTTCCTCCTCCGAACTCCCCTGTGGCCAGTTGTATGGTCTAATTTTCCCCTATGTCCCCCCCCCCCCGTAACTCCTTTCCCGTCCCGCACCGCCTCCCCCGTCCCCGACCCGGATTCCCCTATTGAGTGGTCTGAATATCCCTATCCCTGCTCCCCCTCCATTTTAACCCATGGTGATTTGTTTTGTTACGGAAGTAAATGTCTTTTTTCAATGGATGACGCTCAATTGCCCGTTTCTCCGTTCTGATACCAAGCGCAATAAACCCAACAACGGTTGTGCATGCAGTGATTGTTACTCAACCAACTGTGAAACTCTTCCAAGTCGCCTCTTAAGAGCTAGCTTTATTAATGCAATATGTCGATTGTTATAGGCGACATCTGTTTGTTTGACATTGTCGGTCGCTCGCCCTCTTTCATTATACACCCTCTTTCATTGTAGTGCATAATAATGATGAATTTGCTTGCCCAACCTAAGCGTATTATATATATAGATAGCCAAATGTTGCTCATTGTTAAATCATGGCTGTTCGAAAGACTATTATCATGCGCTGCCCGTGTTCATGTAGCGCGTGCTATAGACGCCGATGGTTACGTGTACCTCTTTGCTGAAGAGGGCTGAGATACTGAAAACCTAAAAATGTCTGGATTTGCGTGAAATAGAGGCAGTATGCATCCTTCGGGCTAACAATATTTTTCAAGTGGTGCTGAGATTGAAGGAGTCAAAGGATGCGTTAAAGAGAGCAAAGAGTCTCACTTTAAATGGGTATGGTGCTGTAGTGTCAGATTTGTATGATCGTGCTATTGCTATAAGAGTGCACTGGCTTCCTTACGAAGTTGAAGAACGTGATTTGGGAGTGGCCCTTTTGAATTATGGTACTTTACAGTCTTGCGAGCGTGAGCGAAACATACTGATGGACTTTCTTACTGTTACACAGGGGGAAGGCGACTTACTCTCAAACTCCGTGATAGTATCATGTTAGAAGATATACCTGACGTTGTTCAAGTCTGTGGCATGCCAGCTCTCTTAGTTATTCCGGACAGGCTCCCTAAATGCCTTCATTGTCATTTGCGTGGGCACATCAAGAGGGCGTGTGACAGCACCTACTGTAGATGCTGTAATATCTTTGTTGGTAAAGGGAAGCACTGCGTACATACGCAGCCGGTCTCTGAAGATGGACATGTGAATCCTCGTCCTGTGCAGAATGACAGTGTAGGCTCTTATGCGTCTTGCCTTAATCCGGAAAGTGTTGTCCGTGTGAGTGTGTCCGATTGTGGGGCAAGTAAACCCAGTCTGCGAAGTGATTTCAACTTGAATGATTTTCCGCAACTTCCCCCTCCTGTGTCAGTGCGTGAGACCACGGCAAAGGATTTACAGAATGATGTGCCTTTCGAGACTGGCCCAGCTAAGCAGAGGAAGGTTCTCAAGGGAAAATCAAAAGCACGGACTAACTCTTCTGCTAATGTTCTTTCGCAGAATAGGTACCAGGTTCTTTCGGAATTAGCTCCGGAGTCCTTGTCTGATGGAATGGATTCTTCTGGTGGTGTTGCTGTGCTTGAGTCGAAGGTTCTCTTGGAGTGTGCTGTGCCGGTTTCAGAATTATTAATACCTGCTGTTCCTGTTGTGCCTGTTGTGTTGCCACCCCCAGTGGAGTTTGTAACAGTTACACCTGTAGTGCCCACTCACCAAGTGATGTCTGAACCACTAGATGTACCTGTGGCGCAATCTCATGTAGCCAGGGTTGATCGACTGCTGGGTGTCATTGAAGAAGAGTCCAGTGATTTGGTGTTGTGTTTCAGTGAGGACTCTAAATCAAGTGAAAACGAGTTTGGAAGTGGTGATCATGGGAGTGTGTGTGATGAAGGAGAGTGAGCCTTGTTTTTCATTCGTTATATTCTGTATGCTCCTGGAATGCAAGGGGCATTTCAAACAAGGTGGAAGATGTCATTAAACTGTGTCAACAGGTTGGTGTATTAGGTATACAAGAAGCCCGCTTACCGGGTGATATGTTTGTTAATATGCCAGAGCATGATTGTTTGCAGAGTAGTTTAGATTCCAATGTTCTTGTTTTTGTAAAATGGAAAGTACCGCATCAGCAGTTGATTTTGCCAGCTTGTAGTGGTATAGATGCCTGCGGAATTAGTGTGGTTAGGTGGGCAGTGGTGTGCTGTTGTATGTAGTCAATAGGTTTTCTAAAGATGACTGGTGCACTTGGGTAAGACTGCTTCCTCGCCCATTAATTATTGGCGGTGATTTCAATGCGCATCATTGGCTTTGGGGTATTTCACGATGTGATGCAAGGGGCCGCATTCTCGCCTCTTCTTTAGATGAGCAGGAATTAAGCCTACTGCATAATAGGACCCCGACTTTCATACGCCGATATGGGAAGTCATTCATGAATCTGTGTTAGATTTATTTTTTTGTTCTTTAGAGCTGACGGATCACTTCAGTTTCCACGTCTCAGATGATTTGCATGGAAGTGATCACCGGGCGATTTGTCTCTTCCCAGTTAGCAGTTGTCCTGCGATTCAGCGGCGTGCTGCAGGGCGTCCAATTGTTAAGAATGGTTCTTTTCAATCCTGGTTAGGTAGATGGGGTCAGTGGCGTAGAGTTTCAAGAATATTGAACACAGCTGTCAAACCGGTTTGGTGGACACAAGCCTGTACCAGTGCTGTGCGAGACCGCAGAAAGGCTTATAGACAGTGGACTCGGTGTCCTACGATTGAGCATTGGTACCATTGGTATTGGTATTGCCAATGAAACACGGTATATCCTGAGGCGAGAGAAAGAGTCCTTTGGTTCGAGTTTGTGTGAGCGTATTACTTCTAGATGTCCTCTTTCTGTTGTATGGAACTTGATTCGTCCGCAAGATGCAAAGCCTGGCCTTTCCTGGGTTTTCAATTCCGATGGCTCTGTTCTGAGAGGTTCGGGCAAGGCTAACGCTTTTAATAAAAAATTTTCTGAAGTTTATTGTCTTCCTCTCGGTGATCATCCGGTCTTAAGTAATTTAAAGTGGTCGTGTGGGCCAACTGATCTACCTTTAACGGTGCCGGAAGTGACTGCGGCGTTAACCCGGTGTAGGATTAATAGTGCTGTGGGGATAGACGGCATATTCTATGAAATGCTTCAGTCTTTAGGTAGTGATGCCATTGGTGAGTTGCTTGACGAATTTCAGGAAGTTTTTATGGGCGGGGATGTTCCTCCATCATGGCTGTTTACCATTTTAACCCCGGTTGGGAAGAAAGGGAAACGTCGTTCCTCCCTTGTTGGTTACAGGCCCATAGCATTACTTTCAAGCGTAAGAAAGCTCTATGAACGGATTCTTGTGAATCGGCTCAATTGGTCCTTGGAGCATTCTGGAAGTTTCTCCGAGTATCAATTTGGTTATCGAGCTAACCGTAGTGCTCAAGATACGGTTTTGTTTTTTGAATCTGGGGTGCGGGAGACGTGGATCCATGGTGGGGTTGTCCTAGCAGTATTTTTGGATATCAGGGCTGCTTATGACACGGTGTCGACTGAGTGGGTCCAGCATGCCCTTTGTACACTAGGTGTCAGTGAAAGTTTGGCTAAAGCTGTCTTAGCTCTCCTTGGGAATCGACCCTATGCCACCAGAGTGAGTGGGTGGTGGTCGGATGTTCTTATTGTCTCAGCCCTGTTCTCTTCGCGGCTGTCATTAATGGTGTTATTGCCGAGCTGAGTTTGCAGACTAATATTGTAGTCTATGCAGACGACGTCGCTGTTTGGCTCGCTGGAGATGATGTGTATGTGTTAGTGCAGTCTATGCAGTCTGTCATTGAGAGGGCTATAAACTTACTTGAACAAAGGGGCTTATCCCTCTCTCCCTCTCTCCTGATTGTTTTCAATCAGGGAACTCCAGTTACTGTTATGCTGCAAGTTGGAGCTATGCAGGTTTCATCAAAGGAGTCAGTTAGATACCTTGGGGTTCAGCTTGACTTTCGACTGAGTTGGGTCGGTAATGTGACGGCAGTGAGGCAAGTGGTTGGAGGCAGATTAGGGTCTCTGAAGGCACTGGTTGGTGGGAAGTTCACTGCAAAGAGGTCTGTTCTTCTCTTCTTTTACAGAGTGTACATTAGAGCCTGTGTGGATTACCATTTGCCTTTTTTTGCTCGTGGGTGCCGCCAAATTGATAGTCTTCAAGTGGAGATTAATGAGTGCTTTAGGGTTATTACGCGCTGTCTTCTATCTACTCCAATTAATGCACTCCTTATTGAGGTTGGAGAGCTCCCGCTGCGTCTTCGGGCGAAGGAGCTTCTGCTCAGCCTATGCCTCCGGAACTTAGCACGTGGAAATGAGTATGTAATTAGTCGAATCATTTTGGATTATTGTGTTCTCCGCCCTGGAACACGTGAGAGCTAAGATCTCGTGGATATGGGGCTACTCTGCTGTTGGAGCCCTTTTTGGAACATTTTCCACATTCAGTTTTTTCTATTCCGATGTGTCCGTGGGTGTGGTGCCCAGCTCTTGACTCTGTTTTTGACTTAGACCAGCACAGGCATGCAGTTGAGGTTTTTTGTGATGCATCCTTCTGTAGTGACAACTGGTGTGGAGGAATTGGTGTTTTTATTCCCAGTTTCAAGGTTGGTGCTAGTTGGTACCTTGATGGGGTTGGTTCAATTTTTGTCTGTGAGTTGGCAGCCATCTCTGTGGCCCTTGACATAACCATGGATCTTTCATTACGACATTTTGTGGTATGCTCGGACTAGTCATCGTGTGTTAAGTTTTTGCAACGGAGCATAAAGATGTTAGTTTTCAGTCATCCTCTAGTCTATGAAATGTGTTGGAAGCTCTTTCACGTCAGCCGTGTTGCACTAGTTGGAATACGATCGGTTCGGGCCCATAGTGGTCTCTTTGGTAACGAGACTGCTGATGAGCTTGCTTGACGGGGCTATGAGCAAAGGATTAATTGGGTAAAGGTTCCTTCCATCCCACGTGATCTGCATCCAGTCATTGTTGCGTGGCAGCGTTCCAGCTGGCAAGACGAGTGGGCGTCTGGTACTACGGGACGAGTGCTTCACAGCATTCACCCGACTGTTGAAGTGCCTCTTTTGGCTTGTTTACCGGTAGGGAATGCTGGTTTGATTTCCAGATTACGCACTGGTCACACGCGGTTGAGGGGCCACGCGTACCGTCTTGGTTGGGTGACTACTCCAACTTGTGGCTGCGGGCAGGAAGAAACCATCTCTCATTTTCTCTTTGAGTGTCCTGATTTGTAGACTGAGTGACGGACGCTCCTAGGCCATTTTGATTTTCAGGGAGATCTTCAACTGGCTCTTGGGGTTCCCCGTATGCTGCTGGTGGTCTTGGTCGCTTTCGTGCGCTTGCGGCTTTTTGTAAGGCGTTCAATCGGGACATTTGACATTTGGGGAAGCAGTTACCTATGATGGCAGTAGTATTTTATAGGCATTTTGTTAGTGTTTTTGCTGAGTTTATTTAGTGGTGTGTGCTATATTAGTTAGTTGGCAACGGAGTGCCTGGCTTCGGGCCCTTGCTCTGTAATAAATCATCATTACTCATTAAATAATGCACGTGTTCTTGTGGATGTACTGGATGCGCTAATTTTTACGTGCACTCCATTTTTGAGAAGACTGAGATGTTGTCCATGTCTAGGAACTTTAAATGTCCATGCCTCGGAAAGGGAACGACATGGAGAATTGAACCCAAGTGCGTTGATCTAGAAAAACCGCAGCAAACAATTCAGGAGAAATGTCATTTCGCTAGAGTGTTTCATTCCCGAGTTTTTAGTGGGGGACAGATATACAAACAAACTTTGAGAAATGTTTTGGACTCAGTGTCAGACTGCCTCAGTGGGAACTAAACCCTCGACCTTTAAGGCAAAGGCCGAAATTCTACACTGCTCCGAGCCATACTGACACGGCTTAGTAGTAAAGCTTCGGCCTTTAGCCTCAAAGGTTGTTGGTTCAATTCCACTGAGGCAGTCTGATATTTAAGTCCAAAAAGCAACGCAAGGGTTTGCATCTGCATTACCAATGCATTGTGACCGTATACTTTTTCATTTTTTCGTTGCAGTGAAGTTGGCTGCTAAATCCCCGATCGATTCGTTGTAACAATGCTTTCTAATGTTACCAATGCATTATGACAATAAGTTTTCTTTTACATTGTTATAAAGTCGGCTGCTAAATCCCGTATCAGCGTAGTTGTGATGTGCTTTCTATTCTTAGTAGTTCATTACGACCATGTTTTCTTTTTTCTGTGTAAAGTCTGCTCCGAAATCCTGTATCAGCCCAGTTTGCAACATGCTTTGCAATGGTTATATCATGGATTGTGCACCATTGGACTGGTACAAGTGACTTAATGCGCACTTTTGGTAAAGCGACGTCCCGGACGTCGCTCTACCAAAGGTGTGCACTAAACCGCTTATACCCGCTCATTTTTGCAAAATCCATGCTGTAACTGTCTTCATACCATTCATTCGTTTCGTGTATATCAGCGCCGAACGGAAATACTCATCGTCGGATGAAGGGAGAAGTTCTCATTTCCTTGTTTTCCGAAATCTTGAACAACAATCGAGCAACAATGCTTTAACGATGTGCTTTGGTATGACGTTCCATGCATCGTACTGTTACAATGCTTTCGTTGTTGACTGAGAGGTCAATTGTTCATTTCCTTTGTCGTCGAAGGGGAAGCTCTGAATCGAGCGACAGGCCGTTCCAACGAGCAACGATGCTTTAACAATACGTTTTTTATGGACACATGGAATACTGTTACCAAAATTTGGTTGTAGTCTGACAGGACAAAATCTGATTTCCCTTGTTCCCTGAAGGAGCATTTCGGAATCGAACAATAATACCGACGATATTTGCAGTTGTTAAAGGTGGTAACATTGGAGGTTAGAATGTCACACTGCTGAAAAATTCAAAGTAGCGATCCAGAGAAGCATATTGCTTTGTAAAGATGGTCATACTTGTAAGAATTCTAAAAGTGTACAGTCGCCAAAAATATGAGCTGGAGCAAGGTTCATTGTTGCAGGTTGAGTCTCTCCTTCTGTGTTGATGAATGTAGTCACTGTGCCCAAAGAGCTATTGATCTTGTTTCATCTCGTCTTTCTGAGAGGGGTCTATTGCTGGCTCCTGCTAAGACCGAGCTTATGGTCTTCACGAGGCATGCCCACCGGAGAAGAGCATCTGTTTCAATTCTTGTGGGCGGCTCCAGGGTATCCCAGTCCTTCTCGGTCAAATACCTCGGAGTTGTATTGGACGAGCGGCTGGATTGGTCACTCCATACCCGTGGTCTGCGTGACAAGGTGAATGCTCGTTCCTCAATTTTGAAGCGACTGGTAAAGGTTGACGGTGTCTCCAGGGGCTCGATTGCGGCAGTGTACAGAGCTTTCATCCGCTCTCTCCTTGACTATCACTTGCCGTTTTTGTGCTTGCACCAGCAACACATTCGTTCTCTCCAAGTGTCAGTGAATGCCTGTCTTCGCACAATCACTGGTTGCCTGGTGTCCACTCCTGTCGTGGCTCTCTGGACAGAGAGCTGTGAGCCACCCCTTCACATCAGAGCCAGCGAGTTGCTGCTTGCTCTGTGTGTTCGCAACATTAGTAGAGGCAAAGAAGATGTAGTGAGCAAGATTATTGTGGACTATTGTAGTCTGGGTCCAGTCACCCGTGGCGCACTTGGTGCTCTTGGGCAAGGAGCATCTCTCCTGCTGCGCCTGTCCTTCTGCACTCCATTGGGTGTCGTGGTTGCACGTCCGTTCTGTCCGTGGATTTGGTGCCCAGCTCTGAAGGGGGTCTTTTCTACGATCTCACCTGACAGTAGCATTTTCTGCGCAGTATACTGTGATGCGTCCTTTCATCGAGAATCATGGACTGGAGGAGTGGGTGTTGCAATCCCATCATTGAAAGTCTTTCAGGGTTACAGGTTACGGGCTGTCTCTTTCAGCACGGAATGTGAATTATGTGCAATTTCAGTGGCACTGGACGAGGCGTTAGATCTACGTCTCCCTGCCTTTGTGGTGTATTCAGACTCCAAGGCAGCGATTGCCATCCTGCAACGGGCTGTGGCCACCCTAGACCTCAGGGACCCTCTGGTGTTCTCAGTCTGTGTAAAATTGTGGGCTGCACATTCTCGGTGCTTAGTCACCTTACAGTGGGTTCGAGGTCATGCGAGCACCCGTGGCAATGAGTTGGTCGATGGCCTAGCCAGGCAAGCAACAGTTGGTTCTGAAGTGGAGTTTCTTGTTCTGCTTCAGTCTCCACGCTCTAAGAGGCCCCTGTTGGCAGAGTGGTTCACAAAGCAGTGGTCTGATGAGTGGCGTAAGGCGACTGAGGGCCGCTACCTCTATCAGACCCACCCGGTGTGCAGCCGCACATCGGTTGTAAATACCATGTCTGTGTCTGCGGCTCAGATTCTTTCGCGCTTACGTACGGGGCACTCTCTTCTGCAGGCGCACCGGTTTCGTCTGGGGTGGGTCACTTCTCCACAAACAGGTTTTGTAAAACCTGTCTAGTAGAGTTTACCCCGGAACATTTCCTGTTTTTGTATCCAGTCTTCCGGCAACAGCGGTCGGCCATAATGTCCCATTTGAATGACAACCCTACAGTTTCTAGCCTCCTGTCTCTTTCAGGAGGACGTGCATCTCTGCGTAAGTTGTCAGCAGTGGTACGTTTTGTGCGTGCATTTGGTTTAGAAGTTTAAAACGGGCACTTCTTCTTGTCATCTCCTCCCTTCTTCGCACTGTTTCAGGTCTGGTAGTGTCACCTTACTATGTTGTTATGTTGTGTAGCTCCGTGCTGGCAAGCTGACAGAGTGCGAAGAGTGGCATATTGGCAAGCAGTGTTTTTGTTCTCTTGAAACAGCAGTGTTTTGGCATATCTTGTTCTCTGTGTTTTTTGTATCTAGGTTTAGAGCGGGCGCATGACTCTGGGTCACAGCCCCAATAAACATATTCCATTCCATTCTCCTTCTGTGTGGAGAGGGAAGGTTGATTCAGAGTTGCATTGTTAACTGCATTGTTGCAGCAAAGTGGATTCCCGAATGTGCTGCGATGCTTAAAAGGCGCATGAGTAGTTAGTATTTGATCATTAAATTTGTAAATAAAAAAAAAAACAGGAACTTAGTAGGTTCTATACAGCACAAAATTCGATTAGCTTCTCCTGCTCGGCAAATACTTATGTGGAGGTTTTTTTATTTTGTTCAATACGCTAGTAGGAATATTCAACGTCGGTATATTTGGCCAGAAAATCTCGTTACGCTAATGGCTAAACTGTGCATTTCTGGAAGGTTGGTAAATCTATCACAAGAAAACCTATTTCTGCTTCGATTACTGCTTTGACAAGTTAATTTTAGTGTAATTAATCGGATACAAAGATAGCATTTTTGCAACACAATATTTTTCTTCACTTCTCCGTTCACGTTCTTTAATATTTAAAAAAAAATGTGTTTCTGATTGTAAGATAACTAGGAACAGCTGATTTTAGAGTGTGGTAAGGGCACCATACAAAAAAACTTCCCCCCCCCCCCCCCCCCTCCTTGTCCTCGTCTTAAGGTCCACGTTTTTCAATCCAAAAGTATATTTATATTTTTATTTACATTTTTAAAAGGAAGTGGCTATTTACAGGTACAGTACCTGCAAACAACTGGCTATTTACAGGTACTATACCTGTAAGTAATTGACTATTTACAGGTACTGTACCGGTAAGCTACTGGCTATTCACAGGTAGTGCTCGAAAAATGAATGGAGGCTCCATAGCTAACAGATTCCAGTGGCACGAAAGCAGCCGGCTGCATTGCTGTCTGAATCGCAGTTTGATCTTCCAGGCAAACCATTACGAAAATAAGGAGAGACTGCAATGAAGGTTTTTATTTAGTTACTAATCATTTTCGTTACTAAAGCCCGCAGATGTGTTTTAAGCCACGTCTTACGTGTAATTCCAAAGCGATGTAAATTTTGCGGGAAGGCTTTTGAGTTACGGTACAGACTCGCTGGTGGCCATGAGAACCAAATCTGTAATATTATCACAAATTTTGGTTAGCCACGCTAAATGTGAGGATTCGGGGCCAGAAAAAGTCATCAGAAAAAATATTAGAGTTCTTTTACTAAAAGTTGCCCCTGCCTTCTCAGGGGGTTTGTGCACGCTACTATGCAACTACTTAAACCACCCTCCACTCGGGTGGTTTTAAGTAGTTGGCGAAATTTGACGCTTATGGTCTGCCTAGTTTAGGTTTGCTATCAAACAGCCTTGTTCTATCTCGTTTCTGGTATCGGTGATCACGATTCACGGTGACTGATTGATGGCACAGCTTAGACTAGCTGCATGATAAATCTAATTTCTTTAGTAACTATAAAGGGGGAGCACGGCAGGCCAGCAAGGATGGTCTGAGAGACTGCAGGCTCCTTCAGCGGCGAAGGCATCTATATAATCGACCCTATTCTGGGCTTACTTTGCTTCTGACTACTTAATGCTAAAAAAAATAAAAAGGATCATAAAAAATGCATTTTAATGGGAATAAAATTAGCGTAATTAGCACCCCAATGATAAAATAGCGTTGGTGATAATTATTTCCTTGCAAAGAAAGATGGCCCGTAACCAGTTGTAAGCAGGATTAAAACTATGTTGCATAAACCGTATAACTTCACTCATCATTTTAATACATCAACCCAAAACATTGGATAATACCAGGAGCGACATAAATGAGTCCGTAGGGCTGGACGGAGTGTCCGTGATAATATTACCACATGTGCCCCTTCTAAATCTGGGTCGTGGTCAAATGCGAAACGACTGGTCCTAACTATTTTCTGGATTAACTCTGGTTACAAATGTGCTGACTAGGTTTTAACCCAATACGAAAACATACCACTCTTGATAGATTAGTCCAGTGGCAACTTGGCACCCAACAACGTTCTGCAAGCATTAAGCAGTGAAGCAGATAGCTACTTCAAGCTAAGGCAGCCTGATCGGGTACAAGACGCGTACTTTTCCTACAGACTCAATGCTAGTTGAAGTGCTTGCCGGAAAGTTGACGCCTTCTCGAAATGGTAAGATAAGATTCTGGATATACTTGCCTGGTTGAACGAAACACAATGCTTCGCTCACAGATGACCTTTTGACTAGGGATGGAATATAAACAATGGTTACAACATGGTCACGTCCAGGACGTGTGTGCATTCATTAGCTCCTGATCAGACATTGCTTCGTTATTTACGGGGGAAGTCGGGAAGTTACCACTGTTTTAAATTTTTTTTTTAGAACTTTTGCCATTTTGACACAGAGTGATATTTGCTGCTTATGGTATTGTTTGCCATTTGATAAACAGATGGAACAACATCGTATTTTTTTTTAACATGCTGTAAGGCAGCTTTATATCTAAGATAAACACAATTGTCATTCCAGGCAGTTAATTTATGCGCACACGTTTGTCGCTTGACCTCAGCCTCCCCAACCGACACAAAATAGGAGTAGTGCCGCGACCGGGGGGGGGCACCATATTGTGTTTATGAAGGTGATTTTTGTATTTTATTATTTTATTATTTTTTTGGTCAGCGCAACTCGCATATTCTGTGCCGAATCTTTGTGCTTTTCTCCCACCCCAGCTCCAAAAATAAAATAACTGAAAAGAATGTTTCAAAGGCGAAAATATATTCTTTAATTATTACTGTAGGTAATTTCTGCTGTCATCTCGTGTAAATATCTGTAACAAAAAAATGTAATGCATCGATTTCTTCGTTAAATTGCATAAAATGATTTCGCTAGCCGTTTTTGTGTTTCGAAGTGTAAAAGCTATATGCAAGTTAGGAATAGCTAAAAAAAATGCATGCTTGGACAAACTACAAACTAGTTTCCCAGTGTCACATTTTACCGATACAGTTATAAGTTAACATTGAAACGCCCATTGTTTCATGGTTTCTCATAATCTAGGAATTACTGAGTAGTGAATACATCATATTTAAATACGTTTTCACAAGGTTTTTGAAGTAAAGAAACGTTCTATTTGCAAACAGTAACAATTGCAATGACAAGTTTACATTTCAGAACGATTTAACTGGCTACGTTTGCAGCAGAATGGAATGGAATGTGTGCTGAATAAGGGTCACAACAATGGTATAAAGTTGGTATTGTTGTAACTTACTAAACAATAGTTCCTTTCGGATGGTATTTTTGGCTGCTGCTGTGCTTTCCACCCATCCTACCTATTTTGGTGAATAGAGTTGCCCTATTGTTGCTCCATCTCATATTTTTGACGACTGTACAAAATACGTGTGCAGAATAAGTATGCAGAACAAGCATGGAACCATTGTTGAGCATTGTTGCAGCCGTGCGAATACGGCATTTATACAGCATCGTATTAACAATGGTTGGGATGAAAGTAGGGTAATAACTAATGTTACCAGTGCATTATGACCATACCTTTTCTTTGTGTAATCGACTGTTTAAATCCGTAAACAGCCCAGTTGCAACAATCATTTCTGTTACCATTGTATTGTGAAGTCTGAAAAATCCCACAATAAGCAGCAATGCTTTCTAATGTTATTCATGTATCTAGACACACGCTAGTGTTGCGCCAAGTTAGGCAACAATCATCACAACAAACATCACATCAATTCAATTGTCGAGGTTGTAAACCATTGTAGCGTGGCGCCATAGCGTCATTGTCTTATATCTTGAAGCATAGTTGGGAACATTTCAGGTATTTGGGGAAAAATAATAATGCGGTACAAAAGCTTAAATTGTGTTGAAATCAAGAACAATGACCCACCTGACAAACTCGTGCTCATGTCGACTGAGGCGTGTAGGAATGCCAGCTAAGCTGCTTTCAATGCAAAATCTGACCCTCAATAACGTTGAAAATGTGTAACTAGCTAGCTACTAGCTAATTCTAGTTCGCTCATCCCCATGTTAATTTCCATAGGGTGATTGTTCATCGATACCGAGATAACGGGAAGGCTTCCAGCTGTGAAATTGGTCGAATGGCTGCAGTACGATACGAACTGCGTACCTTTTATGGTTTGGAGCCTAGGGGTGTAACGAGGATGGCGTGGGATGGCGCGTAAGAACGAAAATATTGTTATAACCATTGTTAGTATTGTCGGCATCGTCTGTCATTGGACAGCCAAAGTACGGACAATGACAACGTGTATACTGACGTGTGTGCCTAGACACACACTAGTGTAGCACGATAAATCTAAAGAACATTGCCAAAGAAATTGTATTCACTTACAGTTCACGAAAAATAAACCAACTGTAAAAACAAAGCAAAATAAACAAAGCCCAAAACTTCTAAAAAGGCCACAAACTTGAGAGTGGTTCGGCCCTTCAAAGGAGTGATATCAACTCACCAAAACTAACGAAAAAAAACAAATTACAACAAAATTAAAACCAAACTAAAAACCTATAAAGAGGTGACCAAGTTGAGAATGGTTCGGCCTATAGGCAAAAGGTAGTATCAAATTGTGGAAAACCAATTTCTTGTTGACGTGCCACTTTATTACACATCTGCACGGTAGTGCAGTTGAGTCTAATACACAATTTAAAAAAAAAGGACTGATATCATATCAAAGACCAAAACTGGTAAAAGGAGCCGCCAAGTTCCGAATGGTTCGGCCCTTCAAAGGAGTGATATCAACACACCAAAACATTCGCAACATACAATATCGGTTCACTTAAAGTAACTTGCATGAATCTGATTATACGAGGCTTCCCATATTCTTATAGTCATAGACACAAGAATAGAAATTTTCAAATCGTTCGGCAGTAACAGGGTCGGTATTGTGGAAACGCATTGTTATAAAACCACCGTCTAACGGACAATTCGGTAGAGAAGAATCAAGAGAATGCAACTCGTGCTCATGTCGATTGAGGCATGTAAATGATCCTAAGTATTTTCTAGCAAAATTGTCCCTCTCCGTCCCGAGATAACATTAGCAGTTAAAAAGAACGTTAACTCGACCTTTTTCCTTTTTTTAAAGGAAAAATGGAATTTGAACTTGTGGTGTATGTTAAAACAAATGTACGGTTATAAGATACCTACAGCCACACTTCTGGAGCAGTGGCCCGCTGAAAAGTGTTTTGTCCTGCTTTTTCTTTGACCGATTTCTCGGATTGAAAAAGTAGGGCTATTACTTAGCCATCCATGCTTCAGCAATGCAATAGCGAAAATGCGTTTAGCTAGGCTGTAATAATTCTTTCATTTCATTTACTTTAAAAGTCTAAGAATTTATTTGAGCGGTCGCCGATTTCACGTTCTCATCCATAGAGGTAACAACATGTTGGCACTGGTCAGGTAATTGAGTTATTTTCTTTTTAAAGAATGTTGCCGTAAAGAAAGCAAAGCAAAAGCTTTGGAGAAAGATCTTGCTTTAGATATGTCTTCTGATAACTAATCTTTTTCATGTTTGTTTTGTTGCAGGTAAGTCCTTGTCTCCTTGTACTAATCTTTACTGAAAAAGGGAAACAAAGAAAAGGTACTGCGGAAGGTTCCACAAGGTAAGGAAGGTGCCTCTTTTTTTTTAATTTTGTGCGCGTGATAGCTAAGACGATGTGGAAAGATTGTAGCACTTTAATTTTTTTTGGCTTCCAGATAGAAGCCTTATAGCTCTGCTAACTATCTGTCACAAGAAAAACACATGGCTGCCGACAACACTTAAATGCACAAGTTTGGTTTGCCAATCTGAAGACCACAATTCAGTGTGAGAATGTGAGAACTTGAGGTTTCTAACTACATTATGTATAGCAAGATGCACACGGCGTTGGTGAAGCATCAGCAGACATTGTCGACGAATCAAAACTTGAACGTCATTGGCGAGCAAATGAAATGGGTTATGCAAAAACCCATTTAGAAATCAAAAACTTACATTTAGAAATCAAACTATAACTGGGCTGTCACCATTACACGGTGATAGCATGTAATGGAGCATAGCGTGAGATTATACAGAAGCATAGCGTGAGATTATATCTGGGGAAGGGAAGCGGCAGTTTCCTCCAGGTGTTGGGGGAGGGGGGGGGAGAGAGGCACTTGCATCTTCTTGTTGATCTTCCCTCATCTCTTTCCCTCCCCTCCCCCACTCCGCCCCTACTTTTCCTCACCCGTTATTTTTTTTATTCCTTCCCCTTCTGCCATCTCTTTCTCCTTTCCTTTTCATTTTTGTACTGGCCCCTTGACGAATTTTTTGTCCGCATCGCTTCATTTTTAACTGCTTATGCGTAAAGCAGTTATTGAAATACAGTCGGGGAGAAATGGGGGCTTGCGTCGTGAGCTATAGTTAAATGACGTTACGTCCCACTCCAGTCGTTTATTTGAACGGGTCATGCCTATCACCTTTACCGTATGGCCGGAAGTGACTGAAATATTAGTCGATTTTTCATGATTTCTATTAGAAGACGTGCCAGCAAAATGTAGGCGTTGTTATTGAACAGTTTGTGGCTAAATCGTTTGCATATGAAGGGTTGTAGGTCCTTGACTAAAAACTTTTGCTAATTATGTTTTTGTATGAAAAAAAAAGTTGAACCGGAAATGAATTCTATCTGTTGTTGGGCTATCGGCAAACCACTGGAAAAAAAATGGCGGCTACTTTACGGTTCGTCGGGATGGCATCCTAGGATTCTATGCGTATTGGCAATTCGTGTAGTTATGTGTCTCCTGTTAATCAGGTAATTATTGTATAATCGATTATTTAGTGTAACAGTTTGTTGTAGTATAATCAATTCGACAAACGTGTGAGACAACGGGATAGTGCATACTAGGTGTGTAGCTAACGGAATAAAGGCAGGATTATAAATTCATTCCACGATCACTTTCGATAGTAAAATAAACAATAGAGGGAACAAGTTTATTTTACGCGGCTTATGAGAAGAATAAGGGTTCCTCACCCATTGATCTCTCATTGGGCTAGAATGACGTAAAATGATCAACTGAACAAAATTTTTGCATAAAATTTTTGGGGCAAAGGCTTCGTTAGGCCGTCAGAAATTATTGAAAGCCGCTTTCTTTGCGCTGACGGACGAGAGGCCGTTTTCTTCCCTTGTTCTCAGCTGATATTTTTTTTTCGTAAACAGTTCAGATAGGTGGTTTGTTAGTGTCAGTTTCGTGTGGTTTTGTTGTTATTGTCGTTTAGGTTAGGAACCGGCTTCGGCATTTCACTTGAGGTAATGAACTGGTTGGGGTTTGACGTTTTACTTGCCGGACTTTCGCCCAGTTTCATGCTTTCTGGCGCGGCGCGATGCTAGCTTTGGATTTTCACCACGGCCCAAACGGTGCGATGGCCCCAAAAATGGAAGAGGAAAACATTACTCAGCAGAGGTAATTCTTAGTCCATTAAAAAAAATCGGACGAGAACCCGTTTTCTTCCCATGTTCCCTTTACGCACATGGCTCGAAATTCGAAAAAAGAGAAAAAAAACCTACCTTTAATTTTCACGGAAGACACTATAAATTTATCCCAAATTGCAGAAGCTCGTTAAATCATGATTAACATAACCTAACCAATTAACTGCCCCAGAATGAAATGCCAAACCCCAACCAGTTAACTGCCTCAGTATGAAATGCAAAACCCCAAACTTACCTAACCTAACCTAATTGACAATAACAACAAAACCACACAAAACCACACAAAACTGATAATAACAACCCGCCTATCGGAACCACCCAATAGAGAGCTTTGTCTTTCGTGTATGAAAATAATAATGTTGCGATTTTTTGCATAAACAGTTTATGTATTTCTTTATGAAATTCTTGTTAATCTCAAGTACGAAACGATTTTTCATTGATTGATAACGCGGTTGCACGTTTCTCGTGAACCTGATTTGTTGTTCCTCAAAACTGTTACATACGTTGTTTGTTTGTACAACTCGTTATTCTATATTCTATGTTCAATTGTCCCTCTCAATTGTGTATGGTATTGGTGTGATCTGCTTATTTTCCTGGTTTTGTAATTTAGTTTGTTAGTACAGAATACTTAGCTTACGAGCACAGCTCTTAAAAAGATTCAAAGATTCCCTCTCAACGTAGTGGGTCAGATAATTCAGTATGGGTTCGTGCTCCCTAAAAGCAAAAGCAATAACAACACGCTATACAATTGACACACAATTTCTAATAACAACTGGTTTTTCACAATTTGTTTCCTTAATTGATTTCCTTAATTTTTGTCCCAAAATATATCTGATTTTCGATCTGAAAAAAAGACACTCTCATAGTTGTACTTGGTCAGTACAAAAATTTTCATCAAATTCGGTTCAGTAGTCTTGACGTGATGTACCACAAAGAAACCCCAACGCATAAAGAGCTAAGTTCGTTTCATTGGCTCCACTCCAATCAGAAGATCAACGAAGCTGCAGTAAGAAGACAAGCTTCCAGAGCACTGAAGCTTTTGGACAATAGCCCATACTAATGACTCAGAAACATCGAAACTGTTTTCTCTAGAGTAAAATAAAAACTTCAAGCCTATTTTTTTTGTTTGGATTAAGTAAGTGCACAAGGAACTAAAAAATAATCCTTGAATATAACACTCCTTTTGATTCCTCTCCCCCACCACCACCTTTAGAAATTTTGTTGAAAATCGCATGGATTTTCGACATAATGTAAACAACAAACCGATTTTTTAAAATAATGAAGCAATCATTCCCTCAAAAACATATATTTATGTGTGAAAGAGATTACATTAACATTTTCGAATAAGCAATAATGGTCTCAATTGAAGACATCTAGCAAGTTTCACATAGTTTTGAGACTTTAAGAATTGTAGCAGGTATATGGGAGTTTAGGCCTAACTGGTTTTATGGCAGAGGTGACTGAATATCGCAAGGAAGCTTGGCTGGACCATTTGTCTTAATTCGAGGTAATGACGTAGTTAATTCCCGTCCTAGCATCCACACGATGACATGTAAATATATTTCTTCCAGATACCTAACTGTCTTTCTGTGTCTTTCTACACACTGTCTTTCGCTGGATTTCCCGGATGCTACGACTGAAGTTTAGTTGTGAAAATTATGATTAATAAATCCATTGCGTGCGATTATGAATGTAGTTAATGAATCTGTGAACAGTAAACCTCATTAGCTGATGCCCTTTTGGCCCACCATTTTTACCGCGTTTCATTCGAATAGCGTCTTCCTTTTGGCTGTTATTGCCATTGCCGTTTTTGGGATGCCATTTTTTGCCGCCATCTTTGAACAGATCTTTCTTGATGGATATATTATTCTGAATATGCAGTTTGTGTTCAGTCTGATGAAGGATTTTGATGTCATAAACCAAAAAACCGTTTTTTAGAGGCAATGTTGGGCCACCATTTTGGATTTTTAGCAAATAGTATAAAACAAGTGCATATACGTCTTTCAGTGGAATTTAACAAATATTCCTCCCAAATTTCGTCCGAATCGTGTAACCTAAATGTAATATTAGAAAAAAATCAGAAAAAAAGTGATTTTACAATGGGTTTATGTGTTTGTTCGAAACTGCAGAATAACAGAAAGACTGAACAAACTGCCAAATCAGAATCTCCCGATCGCTAGGTCACTTAGTAAATAAAGCCACACACGATGGAATGGAGTGATTTGTAAATATGTGCTTTGAGAGCCAGTTAAATTCTTTCCAATAGGAAACCACAAGAGCCTATTTTCATATCGATAACTTTTTTATAATCGCGATATTGCCTTCCAAACTAAAAAAATAAAAACGCTAAGCACTTGCGCGAGGTGTTTTTATCAGCTTGGAATTGCAACGAGCGATTGAAAAAATTATCTACACCTAAACCAGACCAAGACGAAAATATTATCTCGTAATACCACATTTGCTCATTTATAAGTCGTATAGGCAACAAACATCATATTAATTATTGAATTGTCGATCATTGTAAACCATTGTAACGCGACGCGTAGCGTAAGTGTCTTATATCCTGAAGTTCAGCACATTCAGCTACTTGGGGAAAAATAATAATGCGGCACAAAAGCTTAAATTGTGGTAAAATGGACAGTAATGACCCATCTGTTAAAAATTAACTCTGTAGGAATGTCAGCATACGCGGCTTTTAGTGTAAAATTTGACCCTCAATAACGTTGCAAATGTGTTACTTCCAGTTTATACTAGCTAGTCCGCTCGTCTCCATGTTAATTCCCATAGGGTGGTGGTTATTCACCGATACCGAGATAACGGTAAGGCTTCCAGTTACGAAATTTGACGAATGGTTGCAGTACGATACGAACTGCATATTTTTTCTGGTTTGCAGTCTTGGGGTGTTACGGGGATGGTGAGGGAGGGCGCGTAAGTACGAAAGTATTGTTATAACCATTGTTAGTATTGTAGACATCGTCTGTCATTGGACGGCTAAACTTCGGAAAATGACAACGTGTATATTGACGTGCGTATCTAGACACACAGTGTCCACAAATCTAAACAACTGTGCCGAAGAAATTGTATCTACGACCTACGTGCAATTCACGAAAAACAAACAAAGTTTCAAAATAAAGCCAAAAAATGGAAATGAGGCCACCAAGTTGAAAATGGTTCGGCCTTACAAAGGAGTGATATGAACTAAATTAAAAAAAAATAGAATAAAAAAAATAAAATATAAAAATAAAACAAAACCAAAAACTGATAGAGGCGACTAAGTTGAGAATGGTTCGGCCTCTAAAAGGAGTGAAATATGAAATTACAATATTGGAAAAATTATCACTCAAGCTATTGTAGACGTGGCACTTTATTACACATCTGCAGGCTAGTTGAGTTAAGTCTAATGCACAATTAAAAAAAAAGACGTGATATCATATCATAAACCAAAACTGGTAAAAGGGACCGCCAAGTTCCGAATGGTTCGGCCCTTCAAAGGAGTGATATCAGTACACCAAAAGATTCGCCAAATTATTCGTGCCGAATAATACTTTGGACGTTAAATGAAAACTTGAACATTGCTACCGAAAGTAGCAATGTTCTAGTTTTCATTTAACCTTCGAACTATTAGTCGGTGCGATTAACTTGACAAATGTTTTGGTGTGTTGATATCACTCCTTTGAAGGGTCGAAACATTCGGAACTTGGCGGTCCCTTTACCAGGTTTGGTTTTTGATGATTACCATTACGGTACATAATGATTTGTGCTGACGAGAAACCAGAAACAATATTATCGAAGATACTCAAACAGTGTCTTGATATGTGAGGGGAAAACACACTTCCAAGCAAACGAAAATCACTAAAACCTCTTCCATACTAAGAAAAAAGTCAGGACCAGGTCACTATTATCCAGCCTCGACCACAATGCCCAGGCCGGACACCACCTTATCAATTCCAAGTCTAACTTAGAACTTGTAACAGCCGAACCCGTGATTTAATGTGGTACGGCACAGTGTTTACGCCCATGCTTCAAAAAAGCGTTTTGATGGTTCGAGGTCTGACACACAATTACGAGATAAATGTAAAGAAAGAGGAGAAGAGAAAGGAACAACAGCAGTGCCGAGAATGTTTTCTCATTGCAAAACCATATGGTTATAACTATGGTTTTGGTTATTTGCTTATGGGCGTACGTTAGTACTCAGACACCGAACGCGGAGTTCGGGGTCCAGCGTAAAAAGAATTAAAGTGGCACTATTACTGAAAATCGTACGAAAATACCGTATCGCCATCTAACGTGATGTTGACAAGCTTTACAGGTTTCTCTCAGGTGCACGAGGACGTACCAAATTTTCACTCAATAATTAAGGAGGTCCGTTGCATGTTTACTTTGTTAAAAAAAAAGATTGGCGTTGCGCATTCCTTCGCTTGATGCAAGCAAGTGCTAGATAGTACCAGATAGCGCTGCATGTTGTGAAATTCTGCAGACTTGCAGTCGGTGACAGTGCCACTTTACGTGGAAACGGCTGTCGCATTAGATGCAATATATGCTTCTCACGCAGAAGCTAATAAAGCAAACTTACGCTGGTGCAGCATACTGGATCACAATGATTGTCAGTAATTTGTCGGCGTATCATGTACTGGTTCACTAGTTGAATATAAACCATCTGTGACGTAATTCTGTAAGAATTCGTATATGTTATCGCTTTAATTGGAAAAGAAGGTTTTGGACTCCGCAAATTATTGCGTACATAATAAATTGCACAGTTTATCACTCTTAGCAAAAGTCACGGAAGTAAAGCCAGAGGAAGCACTACATAGAAGACGTGAAATTATGCGGACTTACAGCAAGAGTGCTACCAACCTTGTGTTACTTTGATTATCGATTTGGGATAACAAATCGAGTTCACAGGATTGAAGAATGTAGGAAAAACATAATCTTAATATACGGGGTTGGGGAAAGTAGCAGCGGATTGTGATAAGCAGTTCTAACTTTGTTCGTTTGGTTTTAACAAACGTTTTCTACAGTGTGCTCTAAGATCACTTTTGTTTTACACTCTACTCAAGCACGTCTAAACCGACTTTTGAAGGGTACGGTAACATCGGAAAGACCGATCGAACTGGACGTTTTTGGAAGGAAACATGCCTCAATTGGGGTTGGACTGGGTCAAAATAGGGTCAAATCTAACTTAAATGGTTCATTTTCTGAATTTCTGTTTAGTGTTTATGTGGAACTTAGTACAAAAAACCTACAGCACTCCCTCTTTCCTAGCTTTCTGCTTTCTAAGCGTATTAACATAATATGTCATCATTCGCAATATAGAAACACACATTAATTTATGGCTACCTTATGATTTTTTCTTTATTTTATATATGCTTAAACCTGTATCATACGTTGTTTACTTTTTCCGCAGTACTGATCGACCACAACTGCTTTTTTTTTCTTATTCTTGATTCAGTGACGTAGGGAGGTATCCAGGGTAAGGTATGCATGGGCGCAAGGTTTGACGTGCGTATTTATTAAGCTAAACTATGCCGGGGTTTGTTTTCGTCTTTTTTGTTGCGAAAGTGGGCAGGGTGCGCATTGCATGCACACACTTTTGTACATCTTTGGCTATGCCACTGTTCTTGATGCGGGGAGGGGGGGGGGGACCCACGCAGGGAAGCGTGCTTTTAGTGACGATCACTTTTTCTCTGGCACTCCCTTAACTTTACTGCCTGACAGTGAAAACGTTACCATGCAGATGTGACCTCCCATAACAACGATTTTGTACACTGGCTACAGTGAAAACGTTCAGGGAAGACTTTGTTCCTGTTTCGCAAAGATTTTGAATCAATTTTCGTAGTTTTTTATGCTGGTCTGCGAGTGGTAAAGCACCGCCTTGTTTTGTTTTGCACGTATGTTGGCCTACACAATTTTGTAATTCATTTTTTTTTTGGTGTATCTTGTGCCGTTTCGGAGATAGAATATGAATGACCTTGAATGCTGCTTTCAAGATAATTGCAAGTGTCTTCATTGACTTCATCATATATGGCAAATATGTTTTCAGAATTGACGTAGGGTACATCGATATCCGACATTATTTTCGTTCAAACTAGGCTCCTACTATGCTAATTTCTAAAACACTATTTGGGTGCCCATTGATTGCATCCGCTCTTTGTGGGCGTCTACGGCTTTCTTTGCCTCGTGTTAACCAGACTGAATCCCCCCCTCGTCATCCCTCATTTCTCAGATTTGTAAAGGGATATTTTTGGGATCCCGAAATTGTGGAGGCTATTTACGGCAAATTGATCGGTATAACAGATCCCTGAATTGCGCAACGAGCCAACTACTTCAGTATATATCTGAACATCGCATGAGCACAAAGGGACTTATGTTAGTAAATAAGATTATTTGGGATCAACCGGCCGATGAAATTTGACCGTGTGCTCATGTCTGCTGCAGCTGGCATAGACTTCCCCTCCCCCACCACTCCTCTCCCACTTTACCATTGACCTTCCAATATAAAACGTCAGAAGAAATTGTGGGTGTAATTGATGAATGGGCAAGTGTGGCTCCAGTTGGGAAAATTGCGTTGGTCGTAAGATGAATACGATGGGGGAGGGTAGGTACATCAAGAACAGAAGCCGCACTTCAGTCTTAATTGAGAGATGCCTACACATCCGGTTTCGATCAACTATATAAATGGAAAACCGAGTAGATCCAGTTGTTATTATTACATGTCGGTGTTGTTGTAACACAGTGTGTTGTGGCTTAAAGCGGAAATGTTTGATAAAAAGGAAGGGGAGGGGGGGGGCGTTGAGGTCGCCTTTCATAATTGTAATTAATACTAAAATGAATTGAATGATTAGTTTAATCACGCCCTACTTGTTCGACAGGCGTTCTGCTTCTGTGTTACAAGGCCTGTGTCGGCTTCACAGCTACCCAAAGGTCTACTAAGTTAAATATTTTATACAATTTATACTGTAAGTCGTCAATTTAAAGTACAGCCACCGATACACACATAAGAGTTATTTTTTAAAAATTATCTTTCCAAAAGAGAAGAGATTGGCATTAAAAGGAAACAAAAAGTACTAGCTGTTTACCCATAAAAAATGACGGGAATTTATAGTGCTTATTCGTAAACGAGAACCGTGTGAGAAAGATTGATTGTGTGGTAAGAAAATTTAATGAATTCATGCAAAACAAGAAACTTTACTGGTTAAAATTGGTTTTCAGAATCTCAGCCTAAAATTATCGTAAATCGCTCTTTCCCTCAAAATATCGGCATACCTATTTAGAGACCCATTGCCGCAAAAAAAAATTTAGCTCATTCATCTAGCTAAACAATATGCTGACCCAAATAAAATCTATGAACAAATTGAAAATAATGTTAATAATATCTACGAAGGAAACAAAAGAAAATAATACAAACAAAAAGAATGCACATGAACCAAAGTCTAAGAGAAAACATTTTAAAGCTAAATGGATGACAACTGAGCACCTAAAAGAAATAACATTAAAAATAGATTGTGGCATAACATTGCGAAAACAAATAACCCATCATTGGGACAAATTGCTTAATTTAAAACTATTAAAAAATTTTCGCACTGAAATCAATGAAACTAAGCACAAATTATATCAAAACTATTTCAAACGAAACAAAAATGACAGCCAAAATATGGGAACAAATTAATTCTCTCTGTGGTAAAACAGGGGAGGGGGGAAGCAAATCTAGACGAAGGTATTAAAAAAAGCATTCATACATGAGGACGCTGAAACCACTAGGAATAATTTCGCCTCTTTTTTCCACCAAGAACAGGGTGGCGTTCAAAAACTCTTGACGAAATTCCCTGATTTTCCAGGTTTTCCAGATCAATACTGACACTTTTCCCTGATGTTTTTTGGTCGAAGGAAAGTGCAGTACACAACTAAAAAAATGTTTTTTACATGTGACTCAAATCGCAATAACTGTTTCGTATTGTTTTGCTTAATCAAAAATTGCACTGTCCTAACTGGTATTGGTAAAGAGTAGGAACTAGAAACTCACGTAGTCCTAAGGAGTTTTCACTTTATCAGAAATGAAACAAAGAGTACATGAAGTTGGAATTGAAATAAAGTGAAAGTTTTAGAAGTAAAAAATTAAATCCGAATTAGCTACTCTTTATAGTTGAAAAAGACTTTCGCGAAACTCTTCAAATTACCTGACTTTCGGTACATATTTATCAAATTTCATGATTTTTCTCTGAATTTTCCAGATCTGATAAATTCCTTGAATTTTCCCGGTTTTCCAGGTAGAACGCCACCCTGAAGAAGACCCACTGTTAAAAAAAAAAAGAAACTGGATAGTAAAAATCATACGGGCAAAAACACATAACGTTACGTACAAAAATGCAAACACAATACAATTGCTTAAACCAAATTTTTAGGAGATGCTTTCGTTAATAAATGATGTTAAAGCAAAAAAAAAAAAAAAAAAAACTCCTGTGGATTTCTTTTGGACAATTTTGTCCAATCTAAGGAGCAGACAGCAGTTTTTCTTGTTATCCTCATCGATGCAATTATCGAAACAGAAATTTGACCTGGTAACCTGAAAAAACAAGTCATTAGACCAATTTTTAAAAAGGAGAAAGGAGCAAATATTCTAATTACAGGCCACTTGCACTATTACCAGTACTTGATAAATTGGTTGACAAATATTCCACTAATAAGCTACAATTGTTTCTCAAGAAATTTTAGATAATCCATGAACACCAGTACGGGTTTCAACAAAATATAGGAACCAATGGTTCCTTAAACTTCATTAACAAAAAAGTAAGTAGAGCCCTCAACGACCAATTTCAATGATATAAAAAAAAAACTTTCGATGCACTCGATAAGGACATCCTTCTAAAAAAATTTTGCAACGCAGGTATGCAACGCAGGAAAGTTTCTTGGTATACTACAAACTATCTTCGGGAAGAGAAAGCAATGTTAAAAACTTGACAATAAATTGAGTAAATGACAACCGATCTCTTATGGTGTCTCACAAGGCTCCATCCTCGGACCGATTCTCTTTCTAATTTATATAAATGATGTCACCTGGGCGAGTCCGTGCACTTCTATGACACTTTATGCAGATGACATCTCAATCAATTGCAAACAAGATACCATGGTCAAACACCTACAAAACGACTATAATAAGGTCAATTGCTATTTTCTCAAAAATGAATTATTTATTTGTAAGAAAAAAACCTCTTTCATGCACATTATGACATCACACACTCCTAAGAATAACTGCACCATATTTCTTCATGTGGAAAACTGCAATGTTCTTAACAGATGCAACTGTACATGTGTACGCCAAGTTGATAACCTTAGATATCTAGGCATTATCATCGACAAAAGTTGGAAATTCAACAAACATATTGAAAATCTTATTTGAAAAATTAGAAGCCAAATTCCCTCATTATATACTCTTCGAGAATCTCTTGATATATAAAAAAAGATAAAAATTGTGCTGTTTGAAGCATGGATCCTTTCAACGGTTCGATATGCATGTGCAATTTGATTCTACCACTAAGTGGTACACTAATCGGCTCCAAAAAAAAGCCTAACAAGGCCCTAAAAACCCTCTTTGGTGACAAAAGCAAAATAAACAACTAAAGAAACTTGTCTAGAGAATAAGCTATTAACCTTATAATAATAGAACCTATACAGGGTGTCTCAAAAGACAGGGGTGATACCCGGGTGATACAACAGGTGTTCATGCTGACATATCGGTGATTTTTATCTTTGTTCATCATAAGAAACGATGATGGTATGCCATCAGCATGAACAAAGAACAAAATCCCCGGTATATCAGCATGAAGACCCGTTGTATCACCCCTGTCTTTTGGGACACCCTGTATAGGTTCTATTATTATAAGGTTAATAGCTTATTCTCTAAATTAATTTTTTTTTAGTTTATTTTTGCTTTTGTCACCAAAGAGGGTTTTTAGGGTCTTGTTAGGGTTTTTTTTGGAGCCGATCGGTGTACCACTTAGTGGTAGAACCAAATTGCACATGCAGATTGAACCGTTGAAAGGATCCATGCTTCAAACAGTACAATTTTTATGTTTTTGTGTATTCATGCTGATATATTGGTGATTTTTTATCTTTGTTCATCATAAGAAACAATGATGATCAGCATAAATAAAGATAAAAATCTCAGTATATCAGCATGAACACCTGGTATATCACCTGGGTATATCACCTGGGTGACCCCTGATCTTTGGAACACTCTGTATAAACTAATCATTATTAATAACTTCTTTGACCTTACATATCACAATAAACGAACGACTCTCAAGAAATAACGTGGCTTGGCTGAAATTACCATCATGGAGGAATTCTTGTGGCAAAAGACAAAACTAATACCAGAAACGTAATACCAGATATACCAGGTGCTTTTCCCTCGGAGTTGAAGATTGCAAAAGTGCTTCCTGTTTTTAAGGGAGGCGGCCATACTGACATTAACAATTGCAGACCAATTTCAATTCTCCCTGTATTCTCCAAGATCTATGAAAAGTTAGTATATGCTAGAATATCTTGCTTTCTATCCAAGCATAACATTCTATCAAATCGGCAGTTTGGATTTCGCAAGAGAAAATCCACCGAAGCTGCAACAAACGTAGTCTGTCAGGATGTTATCGATGACTTTGAGGCAAATTCTTATGCCATTGCCATTTTCATTGACCTAAGAAAGGCATTCGACACTGTGAACCAAGCGAGACTCTTAAAAAAACTAAGCAGCTACGGGATCAGGGGTGTTGCAAACCGTTGGTTCGCTAGTTACATTACCCAGCGAAGACAGTATGTTAGCCTTTCTAAGAAAACCTCGTCTGAGGCTCAAATAAACTGTCGTGTACCACAGGGCTCTATCCTGGGGCCTTTGTTATTTTTCTTGTATGTAAATGATTTACCTCGACTTTCATCTCTCCTAAGGGGTATCCTATTTTCTGATGACACCACACTTTACACTTCAGATATAAACATTGATGGCTTAATCCAGCTAGTAAATTCCGAGCGTGATAAGGTTGAAACGTGGCTGAACATGAATCGACTGATTCTGAATGTACAGAAAACTAACTTTATTATCTTTTGGACACGCCAGAAATCATGCAGCTATAACTTACCTGTGGTTTTTAGTGGTCAGAGTCTTCAAGAGGTCCCACACACCAAATTTCTTGGCCTGCTCGTCGATAGACATTTAGATTGGAATGCACATACTTCAAGTATTGCTTCTAAAGTTTCAAGGGGTGCTGGCTTACTAAATAAAGTAAAACATGTATTACCGTCGGTCTGCCTTCGCCAGTTGTACTATAGCTTAATCTACCCATATCTAAATTATTGTCTACTATCTTGGGTGAATGCCAGTATAACGTGTAAGCGCCGGCTCCTGATAATTCAGAAAAAAGCTGTACGTGCTATTTTTACATCGTTCGTCAAGATGTCACTCTCTAGAAATTTTCAAAATGCTAAAAATACTACCACTCCATGATCTGATCACATTTAGGATAGGAGTTCATACCTATTTACATGAGCACCACAGATCTGTTCCCATGCTTGCACAGAGAAATGCTACCTACCGTTCCCACCTAACCAGAGGTAGGGAAATATTGCATATTAGTTTCTACACGTTGACAGCAAGTAAAAAACTCCATGAAGGGAAGACTCCCTCATGTTTGGAATGCCATTCCCCAAATTATTCTAGATTTTTCCTTACTCAGTACCTTTAAATCATAGCTTTTTCAAGTAGTAATTAATAACGCCTCCTCGACAATATCATTATGATATCCGCTTATCCATTGCTGCTTCTCGTTATTTACTTCTCTTATTCTCATTCAGTTTATGTTGGTGTGATGTCCTATAATGTTCCTTGTTTTCTGCTAGTCTATCGTTCCTGTCGTCTATTATCCTGTCTTGTTCTAACAGTCCAGTTATGTGCATGGTTGTCCTGCAATGGCCCTTGTTTTCTGCAAGTTTGTGCCCCTACCTGTTTGGCTTGTTTGCTCTGCTTGTTGGCCTGTGTTGTTTTGTGTTGTCTTTTGTTTTTTTGTATTTCGTGATCCCCCCCCTCCCCTCTTTTCTAGTGTATAATTCGATGTTTTGGGTATATAAGACCTTGGTCTTCTGTTTTTTTGCTCTTCTGTATTTGAAACCATGAAATAAACCCACTTTTGACTTTCGACTTTTACTAAACGAAATACCAGGACATATCAGGGCTCAATTGAAACGTAAAAATATTTAAAAAAAAATAATAATAAAGAACTGGATAATTACAGAGGTGTAAAAAAAAGTGTATGAAGTGTGTGAATTGCAGTTAGATCTATGAATTTGTGTGAATGATACTTACATATACATAATTACATATGTATATAAATCTGTAAGAACTGTATATATATGTATCATGATAACTGATATAGGCAATACATAATTTTTTGAAAACCTTCAGTGAACAAACAAGCATTTGTGCTACATGCCCTGGTTATGTACCGATTCTGTATATATAAACTGAATAAATTATTATTATTATTATTATCATTATTATAAAAAAAATAGTTAGAAGATCAAATTAGAGTGCAACAGTCCAAACCAAATTAAATGCAAGTTTCAAAGGTTTTGAGCCTTTTGCCAGATAAAATATGGATTTGCTTCATTGTGTTTATATTAACAACTAATGTAGTTTTGAGATCAGTAAAAGTTAAATCCAATTAGCTTGAAATAAATTTGAATCAGGTACAGACACACCTCACACACTACATTTTTTTTCTGGTTTAATTGTGTAGTATTAGCCAGTATCCCTTACTACTGTTTATTCCCAATCGGTTTATTGGTAATACTTGATGATTAGATTTTTTTACCATTTATCTCCCTTGTAGTTAACTGAGTAATATGAAGAACACACGTACACATGCCATTCATTATCGTATTATGTTCAAAAATACAATTGTCTATTATATTACGATGCAGCAGTATGGTTTCATGTGGCCTAAATTTTAAGAACCATTGTGGTACATATCTAAAACCTTACAGGAAATGGTTGTTTGTGCTTCTTACATGTTTTGATTTTGTTCAGTTAATCGTTATTAAACTTCAAACGTGTTCGTTTTGTTTTCTAATGATGCAGCATTTCAGCTTTTTCAGCAATAGGGGCAACTCCAGAAGATTTTTTGTTAAAACTGGCATTTGTTCAATGATAGCTTCTCTGTCCCTGACCTACATTCATTATGAATGGAGCAGATTTCTGGTCCCAGTGTACTGCATTTGGCTTTGACTGCCACACAGGTAGGCCCTGGATCGCTGCAGTTCTTGAGCATTTCATCGACACTGGTCTTGTTTCATGTGTACCATTTATATGAACTACATAGTGGTTGTGCACCAACACGTGTTGTACCATTTCCTTCCGCACTCGTGTCATCCATTTGTTTTGCGGTTGGTCACGTGGTGGTGTGCCTTGACTGGGGTCTTGCTCTCCACGACCCACTTTTGCCAAATCCATTTTCCTCTTTTGCCCCGAAGAGAGAGAAAGAGAGCCATTGCCCTCTTGCTTGCTTGTAGTGATGATCCGTTGCCAAGCAACGTTGGCAGCCAGCTTGCCATTTCCCGCGCGTTTCGAAGTTCGATGTGCGGGTTGGTTGGTTGGATGGTTGGTTGGCTACAGAACGGGCTCTATCCACGATCAATGGATCCCCAACGGTTTGGTGCATGACGTCACCACCACAAACAGCCACGTCACCCTTTTCGTGCCCCGATGTAATTTATTTTGGTGCCGCCGATTAGGCCAGGTACTTCAGCCCTTGAAATGCCACCCTTCGATCCAATATGGCGCTGGCGGTGAGGGGCCAAGGAGTTCCCGCGAATGCTATGTAGCAGCGGTGAGGCCATAAACACAAACTAATGGTTGGAGCGGAGCATTCTGAGCCGGTTGTGCTTGGCTGTATTGTGGTAATAACCTTATCATCTCAAGTAAACCTTTTTAATATACGTCCTTTTTAGGATTAAAAAAAACATGAAGTAATAGATACGGTATTTAGCGTGTCTTTCTTAGGACTGACAGAGTACTAAAGCTTTTTCGCAGGGCTGTCCTTGGGCCTTCCCCAGCAAAAATGTTCCAAGGTTAAACCACTGTTTATGATCATGGTTTGCCATTGTTAAACCAATGGTAAATTGGGACCAACCATTGTTATCCAAAGATTGAAACATGGTGAAAGTGTCCTGTTACCATGGTAACTAGTGACCATGGTTTTGAACGTGGTTTAACCAAGTGTAAATTGGGACCTCCCATGGTTTAACCATGTTTACCCATGGCTGAACATGATCAATTTTTCCTGGGGTTACTTGTTTCAAATTTCTTTTGTGAAGGACTGGATTTAGTTCGTCATAATTATATAAAGATAAATTTATTGACCAGCGAGTGATGTTGAAAGCTCCACTGAATTTGGACTGTGTATGTTTGTTTGTTTGTTTGGGAAACGATATCATTCGCAGTTTTTTTTTTCATATTTGGTTAAAATTTCATGAAAAGGGAGCTTTAGGGCATGTAATTCTACAGGTGAAAGATATTCCCGTTTTCCGTTGGATGGATAAGCTGATTTTTGTAGCAGCGGGGGCAAAGGAGCCCGATCTATAATGCCAGTTGTCCCGATACAATACAAAGCAATTTGCCGTGACACACCAGAAAATAATTACAAATGGTAAAAAAAAAATACTAAGCACTATTATGGAACTCGAACAATGGTCGGAAACGTGGAACCTACCAATATTAGTATTAAAAAACGCTTAAGCGTATAAAATACGCATGAAAGCCTTAAAAAACTTAAAGCTCTAAAGGAACAGATATTAGAAAAAGACATGTAAGCCATCAACATCGCACTAATACGTCTAAAAGAATCTCCAGCGACCCAAAAAACAAGCTGGAGCTTCTTTTACACGTATTAGTGTGACGCTGATGGCTTACATGTCTTTTCTAATATCTGTTCCTTTAGGGCTTTAAGTTTTTTAAGGCTTACATCCGTATTTTATACGCTTAAGCGTTTTTTAATACTAATATCCCTTATTTTTTTTTTCTTGTTTTAGCAAGAATAGCACAGAAAAGAACACTGTAATCACCTTAAAATAACTGTTATAAGAGAGTCTTTTCCATGGCTGATTCGTTTTATTCTGCTAAGAGTGACTTTTGCACCCAATTTCATGTTTTTAGCTTGATCTATAAGAATTTGTTGCCCAAACCCCTGGGAGGCATCACGAGGAGGTTCTGGGGCGGGAGGGGGGGGAGGGCACTGATGGCACTTTGGGTATTTTATTGGGGTCCATGGCTGGTTCGATTTTTACTGTTAAGAAAGACTTGTGTACCAAATTTATGTTTTCTGCAAAATTTCTGCAAAAATTTGTTACTCCACTTAATGATTTTTGCCCAGTGCTCTACAATAATAATTGCTCTGCCGATGCGAATAGTGCAGTAACATCAAAATCGTGTTCAAAAGGCCCTGATCAGTGTTAATACCTACATTTTGAGCTGTACAAATTGAAAATTGGTTCATTGGTTCGATCTCTAGGTGAGAGCAAAAGTTCTAACCCATTTGGCTTTCCGTGTCAAGAATAATGTAGTTACATTAAAATAGCATGCGAAATACCCTAGGCCTTGCCCATACCTACGTTTCAAGCTATAGAACTTGAAAATAGGTTCTGTGGTTCGATCTGCAGGCGAGGACAAAGAGTCCCTACAGCAACATTAATGATTTCTGCCCAGTGCTCTGAAATAAT